>NJRQ01000476.1:0-58480 GCA_003063805.1 Aphaenogaster ashmeadi
CTTTTTATACTCCATAAGAATACTATTGAAAAGGAATTCTTTTTTAGTTCATTTCGAACAGATCACGCTAATTCATATAGAATTTAAAAAAGTGAATTCTTTTTGAAATCATAACGGCCACCTGTGCTATCTGGGATAGTAACTCTGACTACATTTCTGCTGCATTCTATTTGAAAGTTCAGCAATTGCTGCCATCTATCAGCAAACTACTATAACGCCGATACATACATTTATAATATTATAATTATATACTAAAACTGTAAACATTAGAAATTATGATATATCTTAAATTACGGTATATCAAAATTACAGTATTTTGTAAAGATTATGCAAAGATAACATCGTGCATCGGAGCGTTTTATCTGCACGGTAATGTTGAAAGTATTTGTGTTAATTGTCTCACATCTAAATGTAACTGTTAGCAAATATAATATTTATCAGGGCAGTTATTCGATAACTATCATATTTGCATTATCTGTAAATTTTGACAATCACATTCAATATATGCATGTTGCAAAGATAATTTAAGGCAAAGGCGAGTACTTTCGCAAGATTTGCATAATACGAGGAGGTACAAATGTACAGATTAATATCTCCGCATAATCATATAATTTCTCATCGAAAACCGAGTAATTAACGGAATAACGCTATGTCAGACTTACAAATTGAAAGTTTATTATTAATTATAAATTTATGTGAAAGTTATAGTAGCGTATTTTTTTAAAGACGCGCTTGTGATAAAAATGCATTTATAAACACAACTTTTCTACTTTCTTGATCCAACACTTTTTTACCTATACCTTATATTATAGCATTATATTGTAGGATTCTTAATAAATTAAATTTCAAAGGTGTAAATAAATAATGTAACATTATATTTCAATTAAAAGATAGTTTTTTAGTGGATTATAATTATATTTAATCGTGCGGTTTTAAAAGTTACAAATACGACGATATTTATACTTGTTACATTTAAATAATAACAAATTGAATATAAATGAGTTAAATACAAAGGGTGAAAATCGGATTTGAAATTATAAAATGAAATTACTCATTGATTTACTTTTACTGACTTCTCTTTTAAATGCTAGAGATGATTTACTAGCAACTTGTCCACTCCCATACTTTCTCTAGCGCGCGATTTCTTAATTTACTTTTTCATACTGTTCTCACTGGTTCTTATTAAATTGCTTAAAAAAATGTCACATTGACTTTCTATAATGAATAGAAACCGTACTCAACGTATAATGATGTACTACAAGAAGTGTGCCATTGTTTCGTAATACGATACGTGCATTTTTCGGTAAACAAAGGGGATGAATTTGGAAATATTATAATGAAGAGAAAAATAATACAAAATCCTTTAAAAATTCTACAAGAATTTCTTTAAAAACTTTTTTGTTAAATATATAGTTTTCCTGGAGCGCGTTATTTGCTATTAAAAATTACCCTAATAAATCAGATTAAATATATATAAATATATTTTATACACAAATTTTAAAAACAAGAATATATAAATATTTATTAGTATCTATAGAATATTTAATAGTATAGAAGAAATCTCAAGGAATAGACGCATTGTATATGATACACGTTTGGAAGCAATATTGAAAATGTGCACTGTCGATCGCTGGTAAATTACGGAAGCGAGAGGGAACCGTTTCCCCTTCCTGAAGAAGCGCGCCGAGCGGGGCTGATAATGCGGAGGCGCATAAACCGAGGCGATGACCGGGGACCGTTCACTCTCTGAAATTTGCGGCGCTCACCTTCGCAAAACGCGCCCACAGGAGAAAGGGAAACCGATCTCGGCGTGTCTCGCGTAAAACGCGCGCAAGAGCAAATTATACGTGTATGCCGTGCCGCGCGGGACGCCGCGCCGGTGCCCGAGCGAGAAAACAAAAACGAGTAACACGCGATACGGCTTATCCTTTTCCTTACAGCTTACAGCTCGCGAGACCGTGACAGTGAACTCTCTACTGGAGGAATCCGATCCGGCCAGGGTCGGAGTGAATGTACAGGGTGTTACGTTTCAGTACGTCAATAGTGTCGCCCTAGGAAAACGCCACGGATCGGATGGTTTAAGCCGATTCTACAATTGCGTAAACGTGGTTGTAAGCGGTTGTAGTTGTAAGAAATTAACCAATCATGGTCGATAATTCTCCTCAAATTCAACTGTGATTGGTCAATTTCTTACAACTACAACCACTTACAACCACGTTTACGCAATTGTAGAATCGGCTTTAGACGAAATATCAAATGGCACCGTTTCGGGGCCGGGCCGGTTTCACCAACGTCACTCGTGCGGACTGGACGATGTGGTCAGTTAACTTTGACCACAATTACGATAAAAACGGCTGCGAGAAAATAAAGAATCGATTAAAAAGGGTAACTGACGTTTAAACTAGTGAAACTAGTACTGGACGTTTTAGAAATCGGAGGAATAAAAGTGCACTGCCGAGAAGCATGAACAAGAAGACAGATATTTTTTAATTTTACATCTTTCTTATTTTTATAAATGTTTAGTAATGTTTATGTTTAGTACTTATTTATTAATTTCTTATTTATTTTTAGTTATATATTTTTCTATCGATAGCAATTTAATTTATATAATTTTTATATAACATTGTAATTACTATTATAATACAATGATATGAGATATTGGATAAAATTGTTATCTTTCGTCAATTATAATTAAAAATATTAAAAAATGTTGTATATATTATTGCCAAATCATAAATTATAAGAAATAAAACGAGAATTTAGAAAATTCTCTGCAAAAACGTGGGATTGATATAAAAGCTTCGATCTTTTTTAGATTAAATATTTAAAAATCTATTTTGTACATACAAAAATTTAGATCTTTTCAAATTTTCTTCTAAACGTAGATAAATCATGATTTATTTTATATATTTAGTATTTCTTATTTTTCGTTTTTCAATATTTTAACATGACCTTTTTGCATATGTAAAAATACATATTTTTTAATATTACATCTTTATTACTTTTATAAATGTTTAGTCATTTAAAGTACTTATTTATTAATTTCTTATTTATTATTTTTTAAATAAATTTCTTTAATTTTTTCGCATCTGTGATTTCAAATATCAGATGAAAATAGACAAGAGAGCACGGAGTATTGTACTGAGCTCGTTTATATTTATTGAATAATGCAACGCAGTGCTTGAGAAAGCGCATTGTGTAGCATATTCATCGATCTTACGAATGGTTATTCACCTTCGCCAATAGTGCCTCATTGGAAGCTTTATGATCTATTACCAGGAAGTATAATGACTATTTTCGCCAGTAATAGGATATGCGTAGCAGTTGTTCCGTAAAACATACAAAAATAAAATCTGACAAGAAAAGAAATATGTAATAAACGCTTGTACATGTCGAGATAAAGGCATGTGATTTAAACGCAGTTTCGTTTAAATTACAACTTACAATTAAAGCGTGATAAGCCGCTTTTAATTTGAAAATATTATAAAACATAAATGTTGTCACTAATTGCGTCCATTAGGCAATTTACTGTAAAAGGATTATTATATTTAAAAACTGGCTTTCACTCTCTCTACCTTATGGCAACTTTAAATTTATTTATTATAACACATATCTCTGTCGTAAAAATATTGAATAGTTTCCTTTACTTTCTACGCAGGTACAATATTTTACGCTTTATAGACCTAATAGTACATGATGTTTGTCTAATGGAATTGCAATGTGAGGTGATTCGAAGTACATTATGTTAAGAAGAGAACATAAAGTTTACGCTGAAGTATACGCTGTCGGATCATATACTCTCTTTCTTTTCCTCTCAAAGCCAATTTTACTTGATCTAATAGACCAATTTATGCGTATGTTCGTCGCAATTTTCAGCTTTAAAATATAAGCACTTGAAGAAACACGGAAGGAAAGACTGTGATGTTCTTATCCCGCAGTGAAATTTCCGATACATTACATTTTAATGCTAAATTTCCGCGATGGTTTGTGCAAATTTTGACAGTTGATTTAATATTTGTGACTACTAATTGCATCCAACAGAATTTCATTTCAGGGATAATGTAGCGTTTTTAGAGAGAATTTAAAAAGTATTGAAACCAAGTCGTACTTGGTACTTAAGTATTCTATTATTTAATCATGATTTTTGTAAGTTTCCATAAAATAAAATTGTAAGTTAAGAATTATCGGACATCAACGTATTTTTGTTCAAAAATAGAAAAAAAGTAAAATATGAATAGTATGAAAGTATGAATTGAAAAAGATATAAATATAAAGAAGAATTTGTAGATAAAACTATAGAATAAATTTAGCATACTCTTTGTGCGATGTATTCAAATCGTAAGTACTTCATGCATATTTAAAAGATTGTAACGTTTTCTAAGAATAGAGAATGTCCACATAGACAACTATCAAAGTTTAGTTGAAAGCGTGACTAAGAACGAGTAAAAAATGGCATGCTGTGTATGGTTATTAATCTTCAGACACATCTTTAGACATGTCCTGAGCGCGCTGACTTGTGAAACTACTGTGTGAAGAGTTGCAGTCATGAAAAATTGCATTTAACCTTAATCCATTTTTCGTTGTATTTACTATACAAAATAAAAATTCACACCGCGCGTTTTTGTTCGATTATTGTAATATTACTATAATTTGGATTATAAATATCAAACGGAAACCTCTTTTCTTTGGAATAAATAGAAACTTTCACAACTATTTATTACTATACATCTTTCATGTTATTTCCTTTTTTTCTTTTCTAATTTAACCCTTAACCCATGAAATGTGATATATAGACTATATATAGAGCATGGTCCACGAGGTCTGGTATGTCATCGCAATTTAGGACCCTCCATCATTTTGTCCTGAGAGTTTAAATTTCTATATTTTTTTCTTTTATTATTTAATTACAATCTTTGTAAAATTACATTCATGATTTTCTGCTTTTTTTATAAACTAAAATCCTAAAAATTGAGAGACAAATATATGGTGGGAAAAAACGAATCGCCATCTTGAAAACTGCGGGCGGTATCACATATCGCACCTCGTGAGTTAAGGGTTAAGAAAGTTTAGTTTTCAAAATTTTCAAATTTTGTATAGCACATATCTTGGAAGAGAAATTATGAATAACTTTTGTTTATTGCTGAAAGAATTGATCTTCATGTCTCATTTTCCAAAAGAGGAGATAGTACTGATTAGGAAATAGGATGCTATCCAGTTCCCGTTGAAAAAGGCATGAGGTTAGAAACTCGACCTTGAATTTGGTGCAAGAAAGTGCATGAATGTGCGTGAATGAGCTAATTAACGCGCGCTTGTAATGACGCTATTGTCGGCGTCCTGGCGCATCGAGAAAGGATTCGTGTATGTGGACCGTAACGGCAGTAATATGAAACCGCGCTTATTCTTGTCAGTGAAATTCTTATTTTTAATCACACCAAATAGAAGCACAGCCGGCAAATACAAATTGGCATTGTCAAGAAACCACGTTATAACGTATTCGTGAATTTTATTTTCTCGAAGACAGTGTGTAGATTATTTGCGGACGATAATTGCAGATTAATTTTAATTTCCGATTGCACTGACAATTTCCGATTTAATTGCGAGCTATAATTATTTTTTATTTGATAAAGATAAGAATCCGTAAACGCAATTGATATAATGAAATAGAAGAAAAAGTATTTGATTATATCGAATAATAATTAAACTATTTACATGATAAATGATACATGAAATAGTTTTAATATAAGTGCATTATCAATGTATAACATTAGATTTTCATCCTTGATTTTCATCCTCCTAATTTATTTATGACACATAATGTTTGTGTTGTACTCGGAATGTTGTATCGTATATTATATAAATAATTAATTTATTTAAAATAATATCTTACAAATATTACAATTGTGTTACAAAACTTTGCATTATTTTACAATAAAAAAAGTTTTTTTTGCATAAATAACAATATTAAATAATATTCCTCGGAATTAAATATGACATCCAGAGAATCGATCGCGCGCGTCGAAAGTGCAATATAGTAAATGTAGAACACTTTCCGTAGAATCGCATTGCCGGAGTAGTTACATTCTCTTGTTATTTGTTATTCGTGTTTTGGAAAGCATAAGTTGGGTGCGGCTTATAGATGTATTAATACATCTTTGCGCGTCATTTGTAGAATAATAATTAACAATGAAGATTTAATTTCGTTCAAGATAAAATTTGATAAATTTGTAAGAATGTTTTATTATTTTGTTGTGTTTGTTAAGCCTTTAATATGTAATATCATAATTCCATAATTCTATTTTTAAATACAATTATTACCGTAGCTTAATTTAAATTAATATATTGCCTCTTTATTTAACATATTTTTCACATTTTGTTACTTTTTGTTTTCATTAATTTTTTTATTCATTTATTTCATTTTATACTTAATATTTAATTTCTATAAAAACTTTTTTTACTTTTTTTCTAATAGAAAATATTTGAGTCATACCCATAGCAAAAGGTAGCAAAAGTAGGAAGCTCAACCAGTAGATGAATAGTATTTTTAAATTTTTCGTGCACGATAAAGTAAAACAAAGACTCTACCCGTTTCTCTACTTCGTGTGTATACGACAAAGTTTCTTTAATTCTTCTACGATAAGTATATCAATAATTTCCCTTTCAAGATACACTACATGCATTTTATAGTATACGACTTTTTAGAGTTTTATGTTTTTATTTCGATTAGGAATATATAAATCCGATAGCCGTATGTATATAATTTCTAACACCTGTAGAAAACAGTAAAGGTTGGCTATATTTTTACTAATATAAGGTGACTAAGGCAATCGAGAAATAGTGTTCGGACCTAATTAAGATACTGTAGGAGCAAACAAGCTTTCTCATCAAAGATCGTTTTTACTTTGTTACTGTTGATTACTACTTGCTAGCACTGAAGAACGTAGGGAGACCGATTGTAGCTTTCTCAATTGCTGGAATGTGGAATGCTTGTTGCATTCTTCTATGTTACCTAGTATTTGAATAATTAATTGTAAGACATTTCTTCTCAGAGTTATGTCAGACTTAAAAATGTCAGAATCCCTTGCAATTTCATAATAAAAAATATTTTTTACAATACATTATGTCATATTTTAAAGAGATATAGAAAAATCAAAATCAATGCTTTAATCTTAAAAATTATACAAAATATTATTTAAAGCGAAATTAACATCACATTAAAATTTTACATCGAGTGACTGTCTAATTTCTAAGGAAATAAAAGTTAAAGTTAGCATTTTACTAAATTTATATACAGATATCTTATTGGATATAACATTTATACTTATAAGTTAAAAATATTTTATTTTATATTAAAAGATTTATTTCTATTTTTGGTTATAGTTGTTACTACAACTTTTTTTAATTATATGCAAGTAACATGTATTCAATTCCATATATGTATATGTATTACAGGATAAAGGCTGTAGCCTACCTTAAGCATATATTACACACATACATAATTACACACATAATACACACATTTTCAAAATAATGAAAAAATATTGAAAAAATTACGGATTATTCTATATCGCATTTAAAAGTAATACAAAAAATTTAGCGGCGGTTTAAAATCTGGATCAAAAATTATTTTAATAAGCAATAGAACTGTTTTTATCTGTTTGACTTTAATGAAATGTAATTAAGAAATAATATAACAAAAATTTCAATTTTTTAAATATAAGTACGTTAAATATTCAGGATGATTTATGCAAAATTTCATTCCGATGCAGAGATTAGTTGTTCTGTAAATAAATAATATTTACATTTAAGACCTCTTGCCAGTTCGGTCGTTTATACAAACATTTCGTTTAATTATTACTGGCGATATAATCTTACCACACTTATTAATATAATATTTATTTATTTGTTTATTTACAGAACAACTAATCTCTGTAATTAATCGCAATAAAACTTTGCAATAAATCATTTTAAATATTTAAAATTCAAAAAATTGAAATTTTCGTTATTATTTTTTAAGTTGTAGTATTATAACAATAAAAAGTAATAATAAATAAAATTAATAAACTATAAAAATGTGTTATTAAATAAAAATATAATGTTATTGATATTTATACTTTAAATAAACTATATACCACTTTCATATGTATATATACATATATAACGTATATAAAATATAAATATTAACACAATGCAATTTTAAATCAATTTTTGCAGGAACTATACGGGTGATACATTTTTAATCTTATTGATGCATTTGCTATGAGATCGTGCATAAAACTCTAACTCTTATTTTCTTAGAAACTACAAGATCAATCAGTTTAAAATTTTAATGTGATATTAATATACTGCGCTTCTAATAATATTCTATATAATTTTTAAACAGATTGAATTTTAATTTTTCAATTATACCTTCTTAAATAACGAAAGTAACAAACGAAGTAGAAACTAAGCAAAAAATTAAAGACTAACGCGATTGCCACCGCACCCAGGCGGCATGTAGCTATGATAGATAATAAACCCCATCAGTTTTTTGTCGCCGTCTACTAAATTTTCTATTTACTGTCGTTTATTTTCTGTCACTACCTACTAATCGCTATCTAACTAACTTTCGTTTGGCGAAGCCCATATCCGCAACGTACTAGCTGCTCTGTTTTCATTTCATAAATCTGATAGCGCAAGGTACACCTGTCGTCTCATCACTATGTCCCGGTGGGGAAAGAGCCGGGAGGAATCCCGCCGCTGCATCTTGCATGATCAGCATGATGGATACAGCGAGTACGCCCATCACGTCGACGCTGTCCGTCTTGCTCGATGAAGAAAGTGTCGATTTCTCCCTAAACAAAAATTCGACGGCTCACCCGGCTGCGTTTAGCGGTGAAGGCCGCGGGGACCCTACCCGCCCGTTTTCCATTTCCATTCAGCGCGATGGTACGGCGGACGAGCCGATCGCTGGGTACATTTTCACGGTGGGAGGCGATCGCGACTATGCACCGCGTCTATGCTCTTTTTATCTTGTATAAAAGAGAAGAGGCGTAGCGCAGATAGCCGCAATACATCTAGATCATTCGCGGCAGCCAGCAGGACCGGACACGGATCAGATCTCGGACCTTATTCAGTCAGCAGGTGGCGAGCGAACATCACCTCTTCGCCACCCTTACAACAACGCCGAGGACGGATCGGATAGGAGCGCATTATCAGGCTTGGCAAGCGGCGCGAATAATTCAAGGGCCGGCGGTATGCGGTGCTTGGTGAGTCAGACCTTCCGAACTTCGCGATTTGAAAGATTCCGACCGCTTTCTTAGGTGTTAATTAATTTTTTCGAGAAGCAATATTTTTTTCTTTTCTGTCTTGTAATTTTTGTTGACGAACGGTTCTTAAATTTAGATTTTATATCTTTTTGAAGAAACATAAGAGGGCTTCAAAAGAGACAGAGCAACTATTATCTTTTGGATGATTTTATCCGATAGTTAATTAGTGAAAAATTTGAACATGTAAATTTTAAGTTTTTGCGTTGTCTAAAAGATGATGTGATTACATGATGGAAGATGAAAGAAAAAGGATTTAATTTTTTAAATTGTAATTTGTCTTTTTACTATTTTTACTTGTTTACCCGCTTTCGTTTACTTCGCTTGTTGTTATGAAACTATTAATTAAGATTTACGTCAAATTTGTGCTTGAATAATATAAGTCGTTCTTTTAATGATTATGTTATAAATATATTTATTTATGCCTTTATAAATAAGAAATAAACTTAATATATTTAAAATAATGTGTGTTATCGTTTTTTATCATTATTATATCATAGAAAAAAAATCAAGGATCTCAATAGAATTAATCTTTGGAGATGCAACAATTTATTTCGCTAATTTAATAAATAATATTACATATAAGTTCATGCTATGTGTTCTCAACTTACTATTGCATCTATATAATGTGTCTCTCGTATTTTATATATACAAATACATCTTGAGTATTAATTCTCAAAAGGGGACAAAGACAAAGTAATCTGTTTATATTTTCAAAAATGAAAAAAGATAGACATAACTTTGAATTATTGCGTATATATATATTCATAGGAACAACAATAATTTATTTGAATTTCATATTTAAATTGATTTCTAGGATGCGACTTAGAAGAATCTGTCAAGTATTAACTTTCATCGTGTGAAAGTCTTACTATATACTTATCAATGAAAGTATGATTAAGCGAAGGAAGAGGCGAGGCCGATAACGGCCCGCGGGTTTAGATAATTACGCTATTCACGGCCATAAACCAAGCACTAATGGCAACCCTAGCGTATCAGAATTGCGTGCCTCAACGTGTGTAACTCTTACAAATGAGGTTCTACACGCGACTAAACTTTCATGATTCCGTGCGAAAGCCTGTCAACTTAATAGACAGTTGATTTACTCCATCGTTTATGCTCGTTATCGTTAAAACGAATATTAATCAGTAATTAATGTTTGCAGGCCCTCTGCGTTCTACTGCTGGCGATCAGCGAGCCTCTTCTTACTCACGCGTGAGTACCCGTATAATTAAGGCTAATTGATTAAATTAGATTAACATCCAAATGGAGGAAAGTTGATTTGTCGATTGCTTTAACCAGTTTTCAAATCATTTTAAATTTATATGAAAAAATGGAGATTGAGTTACAAAATTACAGAGAACTCGTGATAATTATTTAATCAGAACTCATAATCATTTAATTATTTTTAAAAAATATGAATTTAAGACAATTTTATAAATATATCACTCTTTATAATTTCTATCGATAATATTATAATTAGAAGTTTTTAAAAATGCTTATTGAAATGCTGAAGCAAACGGACTGGATAATAATATAAAACATTAAGTAATCTTTCCATCATTCTTTTTCCCGTTTCAGAAAGGTAGTGGTAATCGTGCCTCGACAGGTAAGACGGAGCCCAGCAGTGCCATGGCGACCTCCGGGTCATTATAAAAAATCATCTTTCGGTGGAAACGACTTTCATCGTCACGCGCATTATGGCCGCGTTAATCGTTACTATAACAAAAAGCCATTCCGGCCGCTGCCGTACGGGGGCGACGACTTCGATCATGGTCCTGAAGCTGTGAATCACGTGAATGTGCCGTACGGCAAAGACATCAGTCACAGCATCACTTTTGGCAAAGGATACATTCCATACGACAACATCAAAGGCAATGGTTTGCCATTTGTGCATGAGAGGTAATCTTATATTAGTATAATTAATTTTAAATTAGTCTTTTTATCTTTATCAATTATATTTTATCTTTATCTTTTTAATTATACTAGAATCTCTAATTATATACTATTCTAATTCTAATTATAATATAATAAAGTATAAATATTATAATAATAAAGTAAAACTAGTAATACAATAGTATTTTATTATAATAAAATAAAAATAATATAATTAGAATTAATTATAGTATAATTAATTATAATTATACTATTTTGACAACATAATGATATGTAAGGCTGCTTTGTCTCTTTCGTGAGAACTTTAATGCATAAAATTTTTATAAAAATGTAAACAATGTTTTTGAATAAATAATCTGAAATTCATACAAAGTACTTTCTATATACTATAGATGAATACTTTCACTTTCAGAAGATTATAATGATTAATAAAAGTTACATATATCCATGTTTGAAAGGATTCAACCAGTATCTTATACCAGTTAATTTTTATCGATTAACCGATATATGTACCCTAGTTTCTACCTGCAACCAGTTTTTTCCTAACACGATTCAAGCAGCTTCCTTTCTTTTTCGATTCAGATACGCCGGCGCTTACGGTCGTCAACCGGCCATTCCGGACTATCCGCCGACCAGTTTCACATCTGTAGGTCAGGAATACGCGGCATCGGCGACGGCGCATTCCTACGAAAATCCGCAGATAGACTCGTTCTTCTCGGACATGGAGAGCTCCGCCAGGGGCGAGCTGCGCGGCAACCTGAAGGAGAGCATGAACAAGTATTACGGCACCCGCTCGATCGAAAAGGACCTCAGTCTAAGAAACCAGCAGGCCCTCAGCAGTGCCATAGAGAAGAGCAAGGATTCCCTGGTGAAGGGCACCGAAAGCCTGCCCACGGATGCGTCTTCGGCCGCGTACGCTCACGCCGCTGCCACTTCCGCTAACATCCCCACCTCCATCACCGCTGTGCAGGGGGCCGTGGTAGTGCCGGCGGGTATACCGTCGGCAACTATCGCCGGTAACAAGGACGGTATCGTGCTGCGGGACACCGTGTCCCTGGACGAGTACCAGAGGAAGCTGGAGGAGCTCGCCAAGACCTGGCCGAACGTATTATCCGCCGGCACCAACTTTGCGGCTGCCGGAGCGATCTCCGCGCCTCAGCAGCTGCACGCTGGCTTCCCGACCACCGGTCTGCCAGGTGCCGCGTTTGGCGGTCTGACCGGCGGTGCCAATTGGCTCTCCAATTTCGCCCAGTCCAAGCAGGGCTATGCCGTGCGCGAGAACCACGGGGACCCCACGACCTATGACTTCAGAACGATGGCCATACAAGGCACCCCGTACCAACAGCTGTCGTTCGGTCACGGGGGTGTGTCGGCTGGCACGGGGATCGTCCCGAGCGCTCACGGGTAGACGCAGGGTACATACAGAAGCATTAATGCCGTCCGATACGCGCGCGCACTCAGCGGTTAAATTTCTCTGCAGTACTTAAGAAATATTTATTTTTTTATTTACGTATAATTAATAATATAGTTCTACTATTTTATTTTATGGAAGAGCCAAAATCGGTGAACCTCATGTCGTGAAGTCTCTTCATGAATGCGGGCGCACCGGACGCCATTGATACTCCTGATTATACGCTTGATCGGGTTTTAAAAACACAATGTGATTCCGATAAATTTAATTTCTCTTTTCGCAGACACGGCAAAATGCAATATACGTTCATATTGCCACGAATATATAAATATGTGGGGGTCATTTTCGCGCGCCTCTCTTAATGCGTCGAAATCTGAAGTCAATGAAATTATATCGACTCCAAGGAATCTCAATTATTCGTACACGCGCAAGTATCCCGTAGTGCGCGGTAACGATATGTTTACATAAATATGTTGCGTGATGTTAGAATCTTGATAGAGTGTTTCAGATTTAGATCTTATTAAGGATCTCTTGGTCTCTATATCTTGATAAGCATTAGTACACTACTGTCGTCCACTCTTTCATGTGAGAATTTTTCTATTTGTATCAATGCAAGATCGAGACTGATCATATGAGTTAGTTATGTGGATTAGTTACAGAGAAATTCCTGTCTTATAGGTGCCAATATCCGATAAATGATTGTTGTTGTAAAATTGTTTTACAGTTATATCACGTTTCCATTTTTGAGAGAGAGAGGGGGGGATAGGGAGGGGGGAGAGAGGGAGGGAGGGAGGGAAAAGGGAAGAGAGAGGGAGGGAGGGAGGGAGAGGAAGGGAGAGATAGTTTTTCATTTATCATTATTCATCTGAACTTGTATAACTCTAAAAATGAAATCTGAATTTTACTCTGTTTCCCATCTTCAAAGATATCTAGTACAGTGTTTTTAAAATTATAAACAAATAAATAACAAGTAAGAGATGAATATTCTAGAGATGAATAAATAAATGTAATAATACATGTAATAATACACGCAGAATAATTTCGGGGCCATATTTGTTAAAGTAATGATTTTAATAGATATTGAAATAGTAATTGAAATTCGGCACCACGTTTTATTAACTATTCATATATTACTCTGTCAGTAAATCAAATCTATTTTAGTAATCAGCTTTAAGAAAATGAAAGTTAATAACAGTAATAAAATTAAGTGATCGTATCAAATTATTAAGCATGAGAGAGTGGTGTGAAGTTACGGAAATATTTTCTTAACGTTTCAGCAAATTTTACTTTCTCCTTCTTTTAAACAGAATTGAAGTGTGAATTTGCGTTTGCAAAATGTTAGACGTCTCGAACAAATTTTGTCGAGTAGTCTGCCCATCTCATTTATATATAGGTTATTTATATATATTGTTTTATTTATAATATTACTTAAGGAAAATTAATATAATGTCTGCATGAGCACTGACAATTTTCATTATCTGGATATTATTAATATTTTGCTGCATTACATCTTTTTACAGTTTTATATTTTCAAGTTGCGATTTTTGCAAAGTTATAAAATATTTTATGATATTCAAATTCGAGAAAAGAGATTGTAACAGTTGCTTCGCAAACTTTCAGACTCAGATAAAAGACACAAATAAAATAATTTATATATCAAATGGGATTGTTTAAAAATTAAAATGTTAATAATCTTTCTGTTATAAAGGAATAAAAATGAAAGATTTGTATTTAATAAAATTTTGTTTTTTTTAATTAATTTCAAGGTCTTTCTAAGAAATTTGTTGTTGAAAAACTTAATTGAAACATAATTGCTAAGATATTTCAATGTGAACGAATAATGATTTTAAATTGTAAGTTATCTTAGCCTCAATTTTAAATCTACCAAAGAATCTGTGGCTGAAAGATTGTACGGGAGCTGTAGAAAGACATCTTATGAACCTGAAGTGGATGACACTGCGCATCGTTACAGTTTCAAATACTTAAGATTTATGTGTGTAATAGTATAATGATGTCATTTCTATGATTGCATATATAGATGTAATGATACTAGGACTATTTAGATAGAGGCTCATAGGACAGGCTATTATTATTTTCATGAATATTATTAAAGCATTACTGAAGCATAAATATTTACGATTATAAAGCCGAATCTAAAACTGTAAATACGACAAAAATTACACGGAAAGAACAGTTTTGCTAAAATATCTAAAAATTTAGCCAGATGCAAATCTGAAAATGATTATGTTGGACCATCTAAATAATTATATTGAACGCTTAAGCTGGTTGCTAAAGTGTCAAAACTTTTTGCATTATCATTAGTCTGAGAATGTCCTATATAATTATATTTTGATGGTCCAACATAATTATTTTCAGATCTGTATTTGGCTAAATTTTTAGATATTTCAGCAAAACTGTTCTTTCCATGTACGAGAGGATGATAAATATATTGGTAAAATATTTGGTTGTGATACAATGTAATATGTAATTGGCATTACATATTAAATAAAAATATTTCAATTAGCTCTTCTAACCGAATAATTTTTAAATTATCTGTCGTATATACGTTTGACTTCTTCCATTAATATATAAAGGACGAGGAATAACATTCCGATGTATCGTTATAAAATGTATATTGCGCATATTTGATGATTATTTAAGTATAAAATATTATATATTAATATATTTGCAATGTGTAAAAAAATAAATATATATGACGTATAAAGCAAATTAGTTTTAAATTATAAATAATGTCCCATTTCCATTATTTCTCGATTTAATAAGTAATTTATTAAACAGAGTATCTAGCTGTGTTTTTATCATTTCTTGATTATTCATATATAAGTACAATAATTATTAGATAAAGAAACCAGTAAATAAGAATTAAACGAATTAAATTAGAATTAAACAAATATTTTAATAGCAAAAGTCGACAGAAAAAAATATCGTTTTAATTATTATCAATTTGATGTTAAAGCTATAATTTTGTACTTTCTTTAAAATTAACGTTGTGAATAATTTTGATTGTCAAAAAAAACATTTACACACACAAATTTAATAATTACAGGATATTTATTTATACCTTATTAATTATCTTATCTTCAGCAAAAACGAGCTACGAATTTCCATAACGGCAGCTGACACATCAGTGATTGCAATGATTTTTGTAAAAATCGTAATTGGAGGCATTCGCGGATAATAAATATCCACGACGGCCGTTAAATCTGACTGGTAGGAAACACACGCACCGTTTCCACGGTCGAGCGGTCATGAAGGCGGCTGTAAAAATCGGCCGCCTTGTCCGACACTCGAGCAGAGTAATGTCGGGAGATCACGGTCACCAGCGGAGATCGCATCCTCTCTCGTTCCGGTTACTTTCACTGGAAGACCGATGACCGGTTGAACGTTTGAAAGTCGAGAAAGCCGTTCCCCGTGATCACGCCGTCTACACGATATATAGATGCCGCTCACGGTTGTAATCGGCAAGAAGGGAATCGATGGCAGAGAATAGGGAAAGTGAAAGGATCGGGAAAGGGCTCGGCAAAAAACGATAATTCACGGTAAACGAAGTCAAACGAGGTTTTTGTGAAATGGTGATTGTCTGTTTAAAGATGTAGCCTCTTATAGCTTTTTCATAAGATTCACAAATTGCGATTTGATTGCCAAGTTTCATATTAATCATTTTCGCAACAAATTCTTTATATTATAATTAATTCTACTCTCTTTAGAAAAGACCAAAACCCATGGTCGAAAAAACGTCGCGATTCGCGATATATTAATTTTAATTAAGAACTGGCCAGTTGAGTCGAAACAAAAATCTCTTCTGTGGTTTGATATTTACTGGCGAATAATATCCTATCTCTTGCATATCAAGTTTAATTTTCATTTTTGAGTCGTTTGCAAAAAAACATCTTTCAAAAGGTCTTTCGAGTTCTTATTACTTTTTAGAATGACATAACGGAGCTTCTAAAACTGAAAAGAGAAAAGAGAATTTTGCATCAAGAGTGTCATAAGTCAAAAAGCGTTACTTTTAAGAATTTATTTTTATAGTAGGTGAGAATTCAATAGACTGAATGAAGACCTAATATGATACTTTTATTCCTCTATAATTAATTATTACACCAAAATCGCATTTAAAAATGATATTTTAATGATTTTAATGATTCAAAGCATTCAAAACTCATTTTTTGGAAAACTTTGTTTTTTGAGTTATGTCATTGTTGTAGCAAATGAGCGATGTGTATAATGCCAAAAATTGATACACCATTCTTTCCAATTTTTTATATAGTGTCCATCATAATTCCTGATTTATTTCTGACATTTGCATATTGAATGCTATTCATATCGTTTGATATCATTAATATTTTTCTTCATATAAATAATGTATTTATAATAACGATAAAACTAATTAAGAAAAAATCAAATAAATTATATTAGATTAACGCAAAAGATTTGTCGTTCTTCTATCGAGTTCTGTATTAGATAAAAAATCGTTTTTTTTTAAGGAATTGAAAATTTTCTTTCTAGCTGAAAAGAAAATTTAATATATTATTTAATATATTAAATTATATATTTAATATATTTAATATATTTAATATATTATATAAAAGCCCGATAGTTTATCCATTCCAATTTCGCTGAAATTTTGCTTGACAATTATGACAAATTTGCATCAACCTAATATCAATATTTCTGGAAATGCCTAACGATAGCGTTTGCTTGAAGATTTCTTGCTATTTGAACGTCTTGCTTAACTGTATGGTGAGCCGTTTTAATTCCGACCACGAAGACCTGATCTTGATCTTGACTGTAAGGTAAGGTCGTTCGGTGCCCCTTCACTACGGTTTCTCGCGGAAGCGTGTGAAAGTAATAGGTGCTGTCGGCTGAGCCGCATCGCCGAAGGCTACATTGCAGCGCATCATTTAATGCAGGCAGGAGGAAGTTTGAGATGCAGATAAAATTTCTATCATGTAATCGACGCAACGTTTCCAGGTGGACATATACTATTTGCAATAATACATTTTGGAAACATTAATAACAAATCACATGTAGTAACATGTGATAAATGATAATATAAAAATATAGGTTCGTTCGCGGATATATTTAAATGTTTGCTTCAGCTGACGCTGATAAAACAGCTATGCACAATTGCTAATTTCTGCAAGTGAAGTGCAATTTCTTGCACTCGCGCGATGTTTACTCGTAAGTTAATGTACGTTTTATTTGAAGAGAGTATAACATTCGCGCAGCTATATCGTATGGTAATAGAGAGTTTAAGGAATGGAACGGTCGGTTCTTCGGCCGACGTGAAAGAGAAGTATTCATATTTTTACGAGGCATAACGAATATGTAAAAGACTATACTTGTCTAATGCATATCATTATTTACTTGATGTTAGATCATTTTTACGGTTATTGTTTGAAGATAATGCCTCGACAAATCGTGACAGAATTACGCGATTGGCAATAATGTACGTAAGAGATACAATCTATCATATTCTTAGTCTATTTCATATATCGTTGTGATACGTTCATATAGATCATTAGGCCCTGCGCACAATGGAGGAATATTAGATATTACACGGAAAGAACGATTTTGCTGAAGTATCTAAAAATGTAACCAGATACAGATCTGAAAATAATTATGTTGGATCATCTAAAATAATTATGTAGGACGCTCAACCTGTTTGCTAGGATGTCAAAACTTTTTGCAGCATTGTCATTATGCTTCAGCGTCCTACATAATTATTTTAGATGATCCAACATAATTATTTTCAGATCTGTATCTGGTTACATTTTTAGATACTTCAGAAAAACCGTTCTTTCCGTGTAGGAATAGGAATTAGAGTTTTAAATCAGTTTCCTCAATGAACACTATAGATAAATAATAAGTTATGTTGTGTTTCGTATAACACATTTATGTTTTATATCTTATTAATATCCATTGTGCGTTACGTTCAATATTCATTGAGCAAACTGATTCTAAAATCTCAATTCCTATTCCTAATATCTAATATTCCTCCATTGTGCGCAGGGCCTTAGTATCATTAACTGAGTAATCTGTTATTAATTGACGTTATATATACATTTAAAAATGTCATTTCACGTTTTCCTAAGCAGCATAAATGCAGTCTATATAAGTGAAAGTTATACTGTATGACAAAATCATTTCTCCCGGAAAAGTCTCATTTACACACGCGCGAAATACGTAAAATAAAAAATGTTTAGAAATTGAAAGAGAATTTCCTGTATATTTTCCGGTATTAGCATTAATATCGACTCCTGAATCTTAATGTGATCGGAAGCAAAAAGTATTTCGCGTTAAATTATTTTATTTCGCTTAGGGAAGTCTAGCTCATTAGAGATTGAAGCTTTATTAAGATTAAAGAGTGCCTTGGGGTGAAAAGAATTCTCATAACATCTCATAATATTTTTAAGAATTTGTTATGTTTTAAATTTATGAAGATTTCAGAAAAAATATCTTGAATTTTTTCAGATTTTATAAGCTTTCTTCAGAAATTATAGAATGAGAAATCTTAGAAATCTTAGAATATTTCAGAATTCACATGTGAATTCACATGTATGCATACATGAAGAATTCTAGAAAAGATATAGACTTTCTCAGCATTTCTGAAAAGCGTTCCAATTCACATAAAAAAATCTAAAAAATTTTCTAAAAAGTTATAAAATTATACAAAAATTCTAAAAAATTCTGAAATTTACATAAAAATTCTGAAAAATTAAAGAATTCTAAAAATATTCATCAAGGTGGGGTTGTATTTTTCTTGGATCACAAAAGCACACGTCTCACTTGAATTGACGGGTGATATAACGGAAATATCGTGTCAATGCCAGCTTGTGCGGAATCAAGGCCAGCGATTCGTGGCAAAAGGAAGCCCGCGCGTGCTCGCCGCGGCTGGCGACCACTTCGTCGCGGAATTTGCTGTACGGACTTGAACACGATAAGGGAAAAGAGTGAAAGGATAAGGAGCGGCACACACAATACGGCCGGGAGAGCCTCTCACGGTTATCCGCCACGAGCAAGTGTCTTTCTCAGCGCGACGCGCGGTATGCGTTTCCGTCTCTTCCCGTTCACCAGGCTCGGTCTCGCTCTCACCCTTTTATTTTCACTCACTCTCCCTTTCCCTGCACCCTATCTTGCCTCCCGCGTGTTCCTGCTACTTTCTATTTTGTTACCCGACAGTGTCTATGCGCGAGATGTGCATGTGTGTACGAGATCCATTAACGCGCCGTACGTAAGTAGATACGTACGGCTGCAGAGTCGCGTCGTGAATTTTATATTGGGTGTCGTAAACTAGCGAATCGCTATTTATGGATTTTTTAACCGTTTTGGTATTAAGCTTTTTTAATAAAATTGTCGAGAAAAACTATCATTTGTCTCGATTTTTAATATTAATTTGTAGCTGTCTGAATATTTTTAAATTAATCATATAAATATAAATATAAAAAGATATTTAATTATCCTTTCTGAGGTGAGATATAAATATTTTAAGATTTGTATTAAAATATAATATTTCATAAACATTTTTGAAAATACGTTTAGAAAACTTAATTTAATAATATTATTATCTGACAACTCTTAATATAGGCTTAATATAGGTATTTATATAATTAATCCTAGAATTAAATCTGTTGAAGGCAGTTTGAAATAGACTATATTATTTATTTGCACTTCTAAAGTTCAGATTTCCGGAAAATCTTTCAATAGCTTACGATTTTTAATTTATGGCTCTAAACGCTCTTTTTGTTAATGAAAAAATTAACTTCAAATTTATACAAAGACAGTCAGAATAAATGTAGCTCAATGGTTTAGATTTCTAGGGGACACCTTGTAGAGAATCCTCTGCGCTAATTAACGCTACTAAAAAGTGCGAGGTAAATCGCCACTCTGTGCTTTCACATGGTTGCATTGGCAAAGATCTCCCACTGATTAAATAGTGAGTTGTTTGAGTATACTTGTTATTTCATTGTTGAGAATGTAGCAAACTTTACACCCGTATATATTGTGTGTAGTAGGTAATAAGCTATACACCTGCAATGAAGTGTGAAGATTTGAGAAAGTAGAAGCTCAAATTGGATTGTGAAATTTATCGCATCTATTGTTCTGATGAACTCATTAATCCTATGTTAATAAGGCAAATTCAATGGATTCTCTGGGAGTTCTTTTTCAATGTACTTTTTAAATCTGATTAATTATTAAAATGGAAAGAGGAATCATTCTGAGATAAAAAGAATAAGATATGTTACATAATTATTAATCAGCGGAAAGCTGATATAAAAAATAAAGCGATAATATATTTGTTTTAAATTTACTTCTCTCTTTTATAAATCCTTTTTAATTTAACAAGTAATTATAGTAAATTTATTTGCAAATAAATTACCCATCATTTTAATAAATAAAAATTTATTTGATAAACACATGACGTCTCAAAACTATTGCATATTTTTTCAAGTAATATCAAGTTAATGCAAAGTAATATGCAGTTTTCAATACAAAAGCTAAATAAGGCCAATAATTTTGATAATTGTATATTATTATTCTATTTATCTAGAATTATTTTTAATTCGTTCTGATTTAATTTATTTATCGAATTAAATTATATTTACTTGTTTCTTAGGTAATGTAATAAACATTTATTGAATATATGGAAAGAATATAATATTTTTTTCCTTTGTTCTTAATATTATTTATTTTTTTATATAATTGTTTTATTTAGCTATATTTTAAGTTATATGTTAATAAAATAAATTGTGCTTACACTTTGTTTCTTTTTATACAATCCGCTTTTTAATAATATAATATAATACCAAGTATAAGGTAAGATTTTTGTCCTAGAAATCAATAATCCTGAAAGAATATTTTTGTTTTAATGAGACAAAATTTAAAATAGTATGCAAATAATTCTAAACCTTCACACAGCTATTGTAACTTTAAAATATTCTGCACCTCGCAAAAGAAAGAATTACATTTTAAATTAAATGAGTTTAAAATTAAAATAAAATTAAAATTAAAATAAATGCGGTATTGTACGGGATTTCTGAGAAACAATTACATCAGAGTATAATCTAAATTACTTTCAACTCTGCGATGTTTTTGCATTATCTGTGTTATACTTAACACACCGATTATACGTTACGTGCACATTCGTGCTAGTTCACGGTGAGTATATCCGCGATCGGTTAGAACCTGTATAATCAATGCAATTCCTTGATCAAATCATTGATACAATTAATTTCTCGCGCGCCACACGCGTAACAACGCGATAAACGATTATTAATAAGTTAAATTATTATTTGTACGTATTAACATATACACACAAAATAATTCTATTACATTAGAGATACTTTATAGGGAAATGTATATGTTTTCCCATAAGATAAATCATTTAACATTTCATGAATAATGTATGAATTATTCAAGAAGCGTTTATGCTACATGGTTCATATATGTATTATCGAAAGAATATATAATTTGTTATCTACAATAAAAATAAATTCACGATGATAAAGATCAAAGAGATATTTTTAGGTTGCGTTTTCTTATGCAGTATTGCAAATGTGCATTTCTTTCATAGTTGAAATATTTGAGCAGAGACCCCAAAGAGATATGCATGGTCTCTCCTATTTTCTAGCTCATTTTATTCTGGAAATCGGGGAAAGTGTATAACCGAAAGTAATAGTTCTGATACGATATTAATACTTATGTTTATCTACGTCTGCTCACATATCGCACGAAACTCATAAATCATATAGATCAATCTGTCATTGCGCTTATCACCAATTGCCAACTGCAGTGATGGAATTCTTGTATAAATAATACGAGAAAGAGAGCACCCGCAGTGTGTCTTTGATTAATGACAATTAATCTACGAATATAACTTTTTGTTCGCGATTAGTGTAATAAGGGAGATCAGGGCAATCGAAAGAAAAGTTATGTTCTGGTTTTTATTTCTCTTTCGTTTCATTAGCTGCAGAATCTAATAAGACCCTATACCGCACATGCTCCCAAAAACATGGCTGTTGGCAATTAATCATCGTAAATATCGATATACATATGTCGGCAAGATCGAGAAAGCTCAAACGCGAATTTCTCTAGGACCAAGCTGTGTGGGTCACGGCCGTTCTTGTTCGCAGAAACGCATTATGCGCTTACATGTAGTGGGCATCATCTGGCGAGTACATGTACTCCGGGCATGTGGCGAGGGGTATGCCCACCAGTTTCGTACGTCGTACGTTCGGTTTCTTTTCGAGTGCTCCTCCGAAAGTACCTCCGGTGGTACCGCGATCTTTATTTCATCCCCACTCGGTTCTTCCGGTATTTCCTCCCGTCTGGTATATATAGAGGTAAGACCGCAGCCGCAAATATATGACAGTGTATACCGGGTCGCCGTGGTGAGCTGTGCGTGGGATAGGAGGAAGGAAAAGGTTCGGCGGCCGGCCGCGTCCTGGATACCAGAATGGAACTCAAACACGCCGTAAGAAATTAAAACGGGCAAAAAACCGTTTACCGTTGCTTCACTGAGAAATTGATACAGGGCTAGAGACTTTGCGTGCATTCGATGCCTGAAAGTGATCTTCGTACAGTGGATTCTTTCTCATTCAAATCAGCAGTCGCGCGAATGACAGTTTCGTGACTATGCGGAAAAGGATTGTTGTAACAATTGAAAAATACAGAGCAATAATATATGGAAAAATAATTCTCTGTGTTACAATAAATCTCAAAGTTGCATGATATTAGTAATTATAATTAACAAAATTTGATGTTACAGCAGATTTTGGTTGGTGCAACAAAGATAATTTTTCACCAAAATTAATCCAAACTACAATTTAAAATTTTTAACAAAATATATTTATAACGGATATTTTTGCAGTTGTAAAAAATTTAATACATTAATGATTGTTATTATATAACAGAAAATTAATTGCTGTAGCATTTATTTTCAAACTTATTTTTTTGCTGCACAATAAAAAATCTGTTTAGCTGTAATGTTAGATTTGAGTAGCAAGTTATAATTTTGTTGCATCAAGCAATTTATTCTTTTTATGTATAATCTAGATTTTTTATTCAAAATGCACGAATACCTATATACGTCTATAAAAGATTTGGCGAAATATGTAAATTACATACGTAATCTTTCCAATTTTTGTAATACAAGGATAGTCATAAATAATATTAAATAATCCTCATGAATATTATAGGAAACAAAAAATGAAACAAGGTTTTTTTAAGATTAACCAATCCCTCTACGCATTCAGCATTACATCCATTGGATTCATACATCTGAAATTTTAAAATTAATGGATTATTAAGAAAACTTATTTAATTGCAGATAAAGGCCCTCATTCTTGCAAATATTCTATCAGTAGGCTTCGCAACCTTTGGACACGAGCAGTGAGTTCCAATCATATAAAAATATTAGTCGGTGAAATATATAATGAAGACTATACGTTATTTGTAGAAATATATAATGTTTTGCAAATATAAAATTCAACTTTAAGACAAAAAATAGAAAATATTCTTTTCTCTTTGCCGTGGCAAAATAATTATTTATGAGAAATGGTATAAAAAATTTTAATGTTCCAAATTTATACCATCGTATATCAGCCTTTTTAAACGCTCATGCGTAATTAATTTACACGTCCGTGTGTAATTAATTTAGTCAGGATACAATTAATTCGTATAAAAATAAGTGAGAGAAAATGAGAAATCAGATTCTTTATATCTGTAATTACCGACACCTTAGGAAGTGTTAATTAGGAGCGCGCCGTTCCTCGTTTTAAGCACACTTTTCATATTTCAGTGTGCATATAAGGATACATTTGCCGGAGGCAGTGCATCACCACGAAAAGGAAGTCATAAAATATGAGGATCATGGCGGGGGCGGTCATGGAGGGGGTCATGGAGGGGGTCATGGTGGGGGTGGCGGAGGTGATGATCATCACATAGAGGTCTCCGGTCCCGGGGACATAGGAGGTGGCCATGGCGGAGGTTTCGGAGGAGGTCATGGAGGTGGTTACGGAGGAGGAGGTGGTTTCGGAGGCGGTTTCGGAGGAGGCCATGGAGGAGGTCACGGTGGAGGTTACGGAGGTGGTGGCGGTTTCGGAGGAGGTTTCGGAGGGGGCCACGACATTGGTGGTCATGACGATATCGGTGGAGGTGAGAAAAAATTATACTAAAGATATGATTTAGTTTGTATTTTATATTTTGTCATTTTTTAATAAAGTGTTTAGAGTATTAACTTTCTTATTCATAAAGTGAATTTCTAATGTCAGAGATAGAAAGACTTCAGAGAAAGAAAGAAATTTGTACATATACAGAGAGAAACGGATATTATTTATATCATTATTATATTATTTATATCATTTATTGATCAATTAGTATGTTTGATAAATGACTTATGAGAGATAAAATGCATTAAGAAAATACAAAGATGAAATCTTGATGTAATACTTTCTCATACTTACGATTTTATAATGCGAAGTAATGACTTTGAATTTATGCGGATCTATTATGGAAAGGAAAAGTTTCTCATTTGGAATTTTTACCGAATATGATAATTCACGGGTAAAAATAATAAGATAACAGTAAGCAATAGTTTGTAATGATATTTTATAATAAAGATTAATTAAGAATAAAGATAAAGATAATTGTAAGATTGTAGATTGTTTAGGATTTAGAAAGTTTATTGAAGTAAGGAATTTTGATTTTATTTCCTAAAATTTGAACCGCTCATAAAAGTTATTAATATTTAATCTCATAAAAAAATTTGTATATGGTATTAATACATTATTGTTTTAACATAATTTATTCAATTACATCGCTTTGAGTACAAAATATTTTCCCTAAAATCCGCTATAAATGTAATAATAAATATGACAGTATAGTAATAAATTTTGCGAAAATTTTAAGTTTTTGCTTTGATGTTGATTTTCTAATAATAAATCATGCGCAACAACATTGTCTAAAAAAGCAACTGTGCAATTACAACCATTACTCATTCTTGATTTTGTAACGCAATAATACGAACTAATTGAACGGAAAATTTTTCAGTATAGCTGAATCGCATCTTTTGAATCTTCTCCTCCAAGAGAAGAAGATTCAAAAATACGATCCAGCATATGCTAAAAGATTGCAATTTCTTTTTTGGTTTCTGGTATCAAAAAAGTTTATTTTGCGCAATAATATTATTGAAGATCTTTCAATTGGCTGTATTACTTATTGTTAGTTCATTATAAAGTGAAGATTTGATGTACGCAAGAAAAAGTAATAACATTTTAAGATTGTCTATCTTTGCATTTAGAAAACGCATGTTATGAATATTTGTGAGAAAATCCCACGTATTTGTTACTTTCGTTTCACCCATTATTCTTTACAGCATTGTCTCATAAACGTAGCTAATTATGAATATGATTCTAAATGAGTAAAGATTCATTCAGTTTATCTTGTTTAAATAAAATATCCTCTTTCCCTTCCTTTTCTTCTTTTTTCTCTTTTCTGTATCATATTTATCTGATAAAAAAATTTGTAATTCAAACAACAAAATGCCAAAAATAATAATTTATTTTAGGTGGAGATATCATCGTAGATCATGGCGGTGGTCACGGAGGAGGCTTCGGTGGTGGCGGTGGTTTTGGAGGTGGTCACGGAGGAGGGGGTTACGGTGGAGGCGGCGGTGGAGGAGGTGGTATCATCATAGACCATGGAGGACATGGCGGTGGCGGCGGTTTTGGAGGTGGTCACGGAGGTGGCGGTTACGGCGGAGGAGGAGGTGGAGGCGGCGGTATTATCATAGACCATGGAGGACATGGCGGCGGTGGAGGTTTTGGAGGTGGTCATGGAGGTGGCGGTTATGGCGGAGGAGGTGGCGGAGGCGGCGGTATTATCATCGACCATGGAGGACATGGCGGTGGCGGCGGTTTTGGAGGTGGTCACGGAGGTGGCGGTTACGGCGGAGGAGGCGGAGGAGGCGGCGGAGGCGGCGGTATTATCATAGAGCACGACGATCATGGCGGTGGCGGCGGCGGCGGTTTTGGAGGTGGGCACGGAGGCGGTGGTTACGGTGGAGGCGGCGGTTTTGGCGGAGGACATGGAGGTGGCGGCGGTTTTGGCGGAGGACACGGGGATGGCGGCGGTTTTGGCGGAGGACACGGAGGTGGCGGCGGTTTTGGAGGAGGCCACGGAGGTGGCGGCGGTGGTATAATCATTGAGCATGGAGGACATGGTGGCGGTGGCGGAGGTGGCTTTGGAGGTGGATATGGAGGCGGACACGGTGGTGGTTTCGGAGGTGGCCACGGCGGTGGATTTGGAGGAGGAGGTGGATACGGCGGCGGTGGTGGCTTTGGAGGTGGCCACGGAGGTGGCGATTTTGGAGGAGGACACGATATTGGTGGCGACGATCATCATAGTGGCTCCAGCAGTTATGGCAATAGTATATCGTCCGATTTTGGTAGCAGGTAAATATCGAATTGCATTAAACCGATTATGTTAATATTAAATCGATTGAAAGACGTGATTGAAAGCGATTGAAAGAAGCGATAAATCTTAGAACAAAAATGTGAAAAAAATTATAATTATTGTACATTGATCTTATATACATAGTATAGCATTTTATATTGATATAATAATATCTTTCAGTGGCCACGGTGGAAGCAGTTACAGTTCTGGTGGCTTCGATTCCTATTCAAGCGGCCACGGCGGCGGCGGAGGAGGTGGCGGTGGTTACGGTGGAGGCCATAGTGGTGGTTTCTCCGGTTATCACAAAAAGAAATAAGAGTGATTGCACTGTGACCAATACGTTGGGCATTGCAGACATTTATAGCTGCATATTGGCATATTTTCAATTAATATTTTCAATTCATTAATACAAAAGCGACTTCGAGTAACCTTCAACAGAAATCGTAATGCTGCCACTTTAATTGTGTGATATACGATAATATACAAATACTTTCTTATATTTCGACATATCGCCAAAGTGAGTAACAATCAACCGATTCAAATTTATTTTTAACGAAAAATGGATTTATTTTACGGTGAAAATGGATTTAATATCTTTTTTTGCATGAACTTATAAGATTGCAATTCTTTGTTTGTGGGTTTCTTAATTTTTATTAGGTAACATTTTTGACAGGTAATGATATCAATGGGAATATCGAACGAGACTTCTACTGACTCTACAGCAGATTGTTACGCGACAGACAGAAATGACATAACAAACTAACGACGAAATAACGACAAACGCAAATGAGATATACGTAACTGAAATGTATGTTTTTCCACAAAATTATAGGACATAGCAAAGACGGTTGTACAGACTCATGAGAAATAGTTTCTTTAAATATCTGACCAAAGTTAGTAAAAAATTAATCTGACGTTTTCGAAATAGATTATCTTACTCTCTGTGGATTATTATATCAAATAGACGCGGACTTGACTGAACTACTATATTTGACGCTGTGAAAACTTAGACTATACTTTTTCAATTATAGACTATACTTTTCAATTATAGAATAAATTAATACAGTAAACTACTGATTCAAATACACGCTGACTTGACTTGACTAATTTTTTCGACAGATTTATGTTAAAGCACAAGAAATCACTCTGTGTAAAGTGAATAACTTTGTGTAAATATCATTTGAATACTGGAACTTATTTACAAATCGTGAGTCTTATATAACGCATTTAAACATCTTATTACAATTCAAATTATTGAATCTATTCTGAAAACAACTTCAGAAATAGATATAATAGAAAGTGGAAATATTAACAATTTAAACTCAAGTTAGTGTTAAAGGAGATTATAAGATAAGCCAGTGTGTGATAAAAGCTGTCGAACGCATATCGTCATGATTCGTGATTACGATCTTGTTCTACATTTTTATTTTTTAAATATTTTTATACCTTGTTGTTAAACCCGGCACGCACCTCAATTTAGATCTTCACGTGCCTTGCTCACCAGCACTTTAAAGGTTATATATAATTTTTGCGATCAAAGCAACGTTATATATTATGTTTGTACATATAATATATCTTGTAAATAGCATTGTATTATGATGTTGTTTAAATAAAGTTTTGTATGTTTTTAATATACGATACTGTTTTTTCCTCGTACTAATAAAATTAAACAATTCAGTACAATAATTATGTAATAAGTATATATGTATAATTTCACACATCTATGACGTTAAAAGAATAAGAATTCTCAATTCCTTTTTTTAAATTTTATCGGCATATAAAATGCTTGGAAATAATAATTTTCTTTTTGCAAAAATCACTATTATTGTTTATCTAGAGACCCTCGAAAGAGAAACTCGCCAACTCGATACGTGACTGCTATAATATATATATTTAATTACATATAACCAACAGATTTAACATTTATACTCCAGCCAATCAGAGTTGATTAACAAGTTGACTAACACGTGATGAGTTGGCGAGTTTAGAGGATCTCTGTTTATCACTTGTTACCGAGTTTATTCGAACTGAAATGTTACTATTTTTTAATTTTTTAAGTTTAAATTTTTTATAAATTTTAATTCGTGCATCTTGTAATTAATATTCTCTATCGTATATAAAAAGATACTAAAATATATATATATAAGTATTTGTAAATGACTAAATCGGTCACACAATAATATATCAATAATAACAAGCTCCATTTTATAATTTTTGTACATATATGCATCTTTATATGTACATATATAATCAATCGAATGACGGTTATTTATATATCGGGATTATATATTTTTGCTAATCTCTCTTTGTCTACCCATTTTTCAATAATAAATAATAAGTAAATAAATAAATCACTCGCCCTTTGGTTGCGCCAATGCTTTCTCGGCCTTTTCCTTCTTCATCCCGTTACTGCTTTTTTTCTGGCACACGACAATCACTCGCGAAAGTACGGTTAACCATGATCGCGCACGCACTAGTATCGGAAATGACGATCGCATGACACTGAGCGGTACTCTCGACGTTGATCGGACACGATACTCTCTTTATTACGTCATGGATAGGAGAACAACATGGATAACACGAAACACGATCGTGAAAAAAGTAGGATCGCTACGATTCGCCCGTGACGTAATCTCATACTTCCGTAACAGGCGAATCTTAAATGATAGAGGAAGTTCGAAAACTAACTTCACGCGCAACCCGTCGCGGTGATGACGCAGCTAATCTTCTTACCTGCTACTTTCAATCTTACAAATGCTAATTTGGTTTTTACAAATAGTACGCGGACGCTCTAGGCGACTACTATCTCTTGTCATGATGTAAATGAATAAATATACGAGTTGAAATTAAAAATAAACACGGAATGTAATATCCGACAACATGCTTCGCTAACTCGCTTCTCTTGATGGATTTCGATCAAACAAATCTCACAAAATATACGTTTCAATGAATCGCCAACGTACAAACGCCGAATCTACGCTACGTGATGAATAACTTAAAGTACGAGTTTAATCGCGATTATACTCGCTAATTAAACGCGTCGCGACGCCATCGACTCAATCCATATCTACGACGTTTCGTTAATCAGCAAAGATTTGGAAAACGGCAACTTCATCCCGTACAACGAGAGTCGAGTTACAGGCTAATTAAGACGTAATAGACTCGGATAGACTGTTCAAAAATGTACTAATATTACAAGCATAATACATTTGGTGCGTTCGGGGAGACGCTATTAGCGCTATATCGTACTACAAGCTGTTCGCAGAGCTGGATGGTAGCGCTACCAAATGCTATCATGACGTCACTAAGGATAGCGTGTGACGTCATAACTGCGCGCTACTAATGCTATTTCTTCCGAGGTAGTGCATGGGTAGCGTTAGCGTTTGCGGACTTTGCGAACGTTCAGGGAGACGCTATCAACGCCTCTGGAACTGTTTGGGGACGTTCTGTGCTCACGTGAAGGTTATTGTGCACGTTGTAAACCGTGAACGTGTTCGGACAGATAAATCGCGAGAATTAATTTATAGAATTACAGAAATTTCGAAATTCAGCGAGTCGTTTATATTCCGTAGTGAAGAGGTTAACGTCTCTTACGCTACTAGATGCTACTAAACTGTTCGCAGAGCTTGCTACCGCTATCGCGCTATTGGCTCCACGAACACAGTTGGTAGCGTTTGTATTGGTAGTGCTAATAGCGTCTCCCCGAACGCACCCATTGTGAACGTATAAATTTCCCGAGAAATATGTATTAATTAATGATCCATACGTTACTTCGCTAATCCTTTGTAAGGAAGAATTATATTTTCTCTCGGTACTTATCGCGAGCGCGTCTCGAAAGGTAATGACGCGTCACACGGAGCGGCTTGTTCCGCTGTCTGTTCGCACAAGTTTACGAATGACAACAAGGTGCTGTGTACACACAATGGTACGTTGGACGCGGCAAACAACGAACGTCGCGCGTTGTTTGGGTTACGCACAATCAATCCGTTACCATTACGAAATATTTAACTGTAAAACAAGACATCGAATCAAAAAAATATTAGATTTCCAATCTCCAAGAAGATCTACTTGGGATCGTTGATCCTTAACCCTCAAACACCGCACTTCGGCGCCACCTTCAAACACACCACTGGGTGAGCCTAACCCAACGACTTGTTTTGCTCATAACTCGGGATCTAATACATCAATTTAAGTTTCTTTTTTTTTTAATCGATACCCCAGAAGGTAAGGAAAAAGAATATATAGGTAAGAATTCCCGAAATTTATAGCGACTTAAGATATTTTGACAAAAACAAAAACAAAATTTTGGAAATTGTTGAGTTGGGTTACCGTAACCCAAGTGCGGTGTTTGAGGGTTAATCTGTGGTACTGTGGTCCGGAAATCCATCTGGGGATTTTTAAGAAGAAGACGCCAAATATTTTTTTTACAATAATAAGTGAGATTATTTTGTGTCTTACGCGTCGTTGCGCACGTTGCGAATTAATTTCAATGAATATATTGTATAATACAACTTATTATCACACATTTTGTTTCGTGAATTTGTTAGTGTCGCTAACAATTCATTACCCATGATTGAGGATGACGGATGCGAACTGCAAAATTATTCCACTTTCACTTGCATTTTTCGTTTTATTATCCACTAATTCCTGATATTTACATTAATGCTTGTGCATTACAGTAATACTATTATGGTCATTTATCATGGTAAACGACATGGAAAGTAACTTGCAGGAAGTAACTCACAATGATGGTCTATGATTGCTAGCACAAACATAAGTTATAGTCTCTTATATATTTCCGTTTAACATCTTAATGTAACATAGTGTGAAAATACCAGGCAAAATTATAATGACATTTTGATACATGATAGATTTACTGAACGTATGTTTACGTAAACTAGTAAAGATTTAAAAGAACATATTGAGGTTTTATGTTCTTCAAAAATATAATCTAAAATCACTTGTAATTGTCTCCTATGTATACGGTTTGAATAATTCAAAGAAAGAAATTAAGCACGGGTCCTAAAAATAAAGACCTTTTAATTGTCTTCTACGCTTTAAATAATTCAAAGAAAGAAATTAAGAATAGACCCTAAAGAAAGTCTAATCTAATATTTAACTTTTCTTAATCTTTTCTTTTTAAATTACATTTTTAAAGAGAAAGCAAAAAAGTTCAAGATAAATGAAATAAAACAATTTCTACTTGATCTAATCTTTAATTTTAACAGAGATCAATCTAATTTCTCCGTAAATATGCAACCTGAGGCATTTGCTTGTATTTCGGGTAGCTAGACACGGCGTTCATGTATCTAAATGCATTGATAAAAATTTATGCGACATTCCTTGATATAATTATATACAACCCTGTATATACTATTTGTATATTTCATTAAATGTCAATTTAAATATTTTAATAGATCCTGTAATTTTAATAAATCATTACTTAAACATAGTATTTTTTTCATACACATAATTTTTTATATTAAATGTGTAAGCTAATAATATAAAAAAAATTTTAATTTTAAAATAATCTTTCCTATCGCATACAATGTTCATAGTCATATTATTTGATTTGCTTATCGCGAGAAAAGAGGGATACTCCTGTTCCGGGATGTGTACATCGGATATGATTTTCACTTTTTAATGAGTACCAATTTTACGTGGTGCTTTAACCATCGACATCTATTAACGGGCATTATAAGAAAATCGCATTTATGGTATCGTACAGGCATGTTGACGCCGGATTAGTTTAAAATGGAAAGTAAGCGGAAAGTGAAAGAACCAATCATATAATAAATGAGGCGCGATTTCACTCGTATATATATATACATACATACGCTGCGGAACACTAAAACGGATATATATCTTGCACTCTCATTAATCCACAAAGGATAAAGACATAATCATTAGGTGGAAAAAACTCTCTTTATTGAGAATAATGAGAGATTACGAAATAAAAACTAAGAGAAAAGACTCTTTAAAGGGATATAAAATTTTGTTATAATTTTTATCGTTATATTTTTTTAAACTATCGAAAGTAAAGAGGGAGAGAGACAACCTTTTCCGACTTATATATAATATTTAAAAATAGTTTAAACAAATAAGAGAAAAGATTTGTTTTTCAAGAAGTTATTGCATTTAGAAGTATTACAAATATTACAAATATGTTTAACAAACTGTAAAAATAAACATTGATTATGAAATTTTAAGAGATTACATAAGTTGCATAAAAGTTTATAATGTAATGTCTTTGATTGATTACGTGTGTCAAGTGCTGTACATATAACGTTTTATGTAAGTGGAATAGAGAATCGATTATTCAACCGTGATGACAGTCCGCGTAATAAGTGTAATAAGCGAATATTTCGAATAAGAATAAGAAAACGAACAAGAAACAAAGTAGGTGAGAAAAATCAGAATTCTTCGCAGTCGCTTTTTCGAAGAGTCGCGCAATTTGTGCAACATAAATTGTTGCGGTAAATCGATTTCACTTGAAAGTAAAAAAAGGAAGTTATCTCGTCATAACAATTTTCTCTTTATGATCATATTATTCCTTTCATCTTTATTTAAATTTTCCCTGCTTCCGGATATTATTGCCGCGATATTCGATCAGAAGAATAAAGGCAACTCATTTATTTCTATTATTTGGAGAATAATGCGTTGATTTCCCTTCGAAGGAGAAATTCTGCCGGTGAATTTCCGAGTTTGCTTTTGTTTAAATGTATTTCGATACTTTCGAACTAGATAATTCGAACTAGATAATAGAGGTGACCACGCTCGGGGAAGGCGTGTAAGTCTACCCACGAACCAAAGCGTGAACGTCGAAATTTGCGACAGAAAGCTCGCGTAAATTGCGTTTACGACAATGCGCGTGTTAGATCGCACGCGAGACTTCGTGTAAAACTATTCAGGTGAGAGTGATTACAAGTGAAGTGAAGTAGTGCACCCAGGAACTGTTTTCAGGAAAACAGGTCCACCGTTGTTGTCTAGCGTTCATGCACGGTTCACTGATTATGTTTCTATTTATAAGGCTGGCTGTGAAAGAGACTTTTAGTCATTACACGGCTGCAGTCTCAGAAGAGTTAAGAGCACATTTCGCACATTTATAGAGTGAACATGGTCAAGCTTGGAATACACGTGGGTGTCGGATCTGTTGTGTGATGTCTGTTCGTTTAATCGTGCGAGACAAAAAATGATTCGCAGGCGCACGTGGATGCTTCACAAAGTGACAATTTTTTTTTATCCTTGATGCGCGAACGCTATTGACACACGAGAAGAACGGTTTTGCTGAAATAATCTAAAAATTTAACTACAGATATAGATATAGATCTGAAAATAATTATGTTGGACCATCAAAATATAATTATGCAGGAATATAATTACGCTCAAGCTGATTGCTAGAATGTCAAAAGTTCTTGCAGCATTATCATGTTTGAGCGTTCAATATAGTTATTTTAATGGTCTAACATAATCATTGTCAGATCTGTATCTACCTAAATTTTTAGATATTTCCGCAAAAAGTCATTCTTGCTGTGTAGTAGTTATTCTGCTTTAAAAAAGCAGATAAAATCCATTTTCGACAATCTACTCTCGTAGCAAGTTTTGTAACACGAAAAATTTTAATTAGTTTAAAAAAGTATTAAAAGTTTTAATTAATTCTAATTATTGAAAATTTCGTTTTATGGATATTCAATATGTTTAAAATTTGTTTTGTTTTAATATAGAATGATAAAAGAGTCGAGGAAATGCAATTTCTGTGGGAGATATACATTTTTCAAATAAAAACTGTATTAAACGTATTATACGTACATTTTTCCATAATTCTTATATGCAAAATGATAGGTCTTTATTTCAAACTCACACAAGAATCATTATTATTCAAAGCCGCTTCATGTGCCAAACTACTTTCGTAATAGGAGAATAAATTGTATAGGTTGCTCGTTTTTTATTTCCGCATTGTTTTTTAATAATAGATTTATTCATCTATTTAAAATCGATTTTTTAAAAACACTATTTTAAGTTGACCAAAATAAGACCAAGGTAAAAAAAAAGAGAAAAGCAATTAAAAAATAATATAGTAAAAATAAGATATCCTTCTACATACAAAAATGTAAGGAATATATTTTCAATAATTTTAATTGATTTATAATTGAGCTAAATATTAAACATTTGTAAAAAAAGGATAAAAAGTGATAAAAAGAACGGGGAAAATATACATGAATTTCTATACGTACATGTGCGTCTATATAGAAATTATCTCATTGTCAAACATTCCTGATAACATCTCTTCTTATTATTAAAATAATTTTATTAAATAATTACAATTTTACGACATGTCTGCTTTGACCATTATTATTTCCACTTTATTCCTTGGTTCCGCGATAAAGCTACAACAGCATATGATCAACACTTTCTCCAATCATGTGAAAGATAAGATCTGATCTAGTTCTGATCCGATTAAGAATTAAACCATAGGTGTATGCACGTTAATTTTTGACGCGTAAAAAAGCAAGCGGATAATTTCTAAACTTTTCAAAATAAAATTCTTATGAAATCTTATGCAATATCTTTCTGTTTTAGGCTCTACTTTTGCTGGTTGTCACAATGACTTTAGTATCGGCGATGCCGTATCCCGGCGGTCATCACGAACAGTAATTTCCTCTTTTTTATATAAGTTATTGCTCTTTATATAATTTTTATACATTATTTTAATTCTTTAATATACAGCAAGAACACTCAGAAAAACTTATAATTGCTTTTAGCACGCACTTCATTATACACGTGCCGCATCATATTCACAAGCATCATCATACACATGTGAAGAAAATTTACATACCGGTTAAATCACACGATCATCACCATGTGCATCACGAAGAAGAAGATGGCTGGTAAATCATTTTGTCTCACACATCTTCCTTATGATTAAAAAACTTGTTACGGAAGAGTTATTTAATCATAATTATCTGATGATATCTGATGACGACTTGTTTGTTATTGTCTCACATTGTTAATTATGCAAAATAAACCATATTTATATACTAATGACTATTTCCTTACCCTATAATTTTCTTGTAACTCTTACGAATTTCTGAAGATGTGATTATTTTTTATCTTAAAGAAATAATAGTTTCGGGCGATTATTGGAACATATGCACGATTTGATAAAAAAGGGTTATATAAGGTTAGTAATCAATTACATCTATGAAAATTTTAAAATATGAAATTTTTGAAACTGCAGTTATTTAATAAAAATAAAGGAAATGAATAAATGTACGTTTAAAATAACTCTTTTTTAAACATTTATTATATAAAAATAATGATAAGAGAGTGTAACGTGATGAAAAGTATGTACAAATATCTTGGTTCTGAGTACACACGCGTGCATACAGAGTATTTGGTTCTTATACAAAATCCTTAAATGTTGCATTGGTGGTGCGAGTAATTTTGTACTGATCGGTTTCGTCCTCTTTTGTATTCCACGAGGAAACTTCTTATCAATGGATCCGCAATGAGGAATGAATTTTATTAGCTTTTACTCGAACTCCACCTCGTACGATAATCTGAAAGCCCAGTTCGGAAGTCGTTCAGTACACAATAAATTAATTTACAAATTAGAGTAATTATATTTTCACGATAAAAATAAAATATTCGGAATTATTAATAATATTAATCTTATGGACATTTTTACAATGTTGCTGCTGTTATACTTTTAATCAGAAAAAAAGATTTATTCTATGTAAGGTGTATATAAATCTCTTTTGATCTCTCTCTCTCTCTCTCTCTCTCTCTCTCTCTCTCTCTCTCGGAGAATATATTAACAAATACTTAAAAAAAATTTAAGAACATTGTAAAAATTTTAATGTGTGTTTAAAATATCTTAATTTACAAATAGAATCTTTTTTTCGCCAGTGAATATAAAAAACAACAAAAATGTTAATTTTAATTCGACCTGACTGGCCAGATGTATTATATAAAGAAAGGCACTACGTTTCGACCATGGGATTTGGTCCTTTTCAAGTGCGATACATTGAATTATATAATTACATAAGTTTATGACATTCATCCAAAAAAGTCATAGATACTTATGTGTGAATGTCATAAACTTATGATACTTTTTGGGTGAATGTCAAACTTATGTAATTATATAATTCAATGTATCGCACTTGAAGAGGACCAAATCCCATGGTCGAAACGTAGTGCCTTTCTTTATATAATACATCTGGCCAGTCAGGTCGAATTAAAATTAACATTTTTATTGTCTTAATTTAATTTTTTAAATATTGTAATACACTGAGGATGATCCGAATAAATGGATCGAAACGTTTGTAATATGTACTCGAAATCATAGCATTTCAATTAAATTGTTAAGACACTAACATCTTGTTGTGGCTCCGAGCCTCTTTTTTCTTGATTGATTTTAAAATATCTCTTTCCATTTGATATAATTTTAATATATTAATCAGAACTCTATTTAAGTGTTACAAGTAAGCAATACAAACCTAACATAATTGAAACTGAAGATGAAGTGTTCCGTTTAAAACCAGCCATGACTCTTCTCCTCATGTACGGGTACATGAATAGGGACATGAACCTTATGTATGACTGGGACAGGTACGGCCACTTTTTCAACATGATGTACAGGTACTGGGACTGGTACTTTCTCAACATGGTGCACCGGAACCGGAACGGGAACGGCCACCTTCTCGACGTGATGTACTGGCACGTGTATCTTTTTCGTGTGATGATGATGGACCGTGTGTACATGGTAAGGCACGTGGATCACATGATGTTCACTGAAGTCATATCGTTTTCCATGTCATCCCGTATTTAATTATTCTTCATTATTCATCTATTATTTTAATTATTTATTATTATATAATAAATAATTAAATTATTTATTATTATATAATAAATAATTAAATAATATATAATTTAATATATAATATATAATTTATATATAATTCTAAAATATATAATTTAATTATATAATAAATAATTAAAATAAGTATTATTATATAATATCTATTACATTATAAAAAATTAAAATAATAAATAATTTTAAGAGAGATGTAATGTTCTTATGTTAGTGAATAAAATTTCTAGTTTGATTAGATCAAATATAAGTAACTGTCGAAGCGCTACTTACTGATGATGACCCGGCAACGGCGATGCCAAAGCCACGGCCATTATTCCGAACACGAGCAACTGCAACACGAGAGGTGTGTGATCGCGGGATGTTTGTAATATTGAAAGTGCATCGTGTACAGAAGTCATTTAAATGCACGGCGTTTTTTTTATCCACGTTTCACCACTCTTGTCGCCTTCTTCCTGTACAGCGGCGATACAAGAGCACCGTGCTTCTAATTCAAGCAGCGACGATTATCATTTACTTAAACGTACAAGGCTTCCAGTCAATAAAGTCAATCTTTTTTCTTTTTTTCTTCCGAGAATTTTAATGTTACAAGAGAAGTTTGCGGTTTTTCATACTTGAACATGATATATCGCTATTTCAATGCATTGAAGAATGATTGACATAAATAAAAGACGCGTTTAATGATTATTTTGTTGAACAATTATTTTGCCTTGTCAATGGATTTTGTCGCCGTCGAGTTTCTTTTTATATAGTAAGATAAAAAAATGTATTGAAAAATGTTGCTTATCTGCACTGTTAATTCCTTTGGGTCATTTTTAATCTATTTTATAGGTCGCCACTGCTCCTACCCAATATGTCGTCACTTTAACTAAAACATTGGTTAACATTTAACCATGTGTGTGTCAAAATGACCACATTTGTCGTTAATTTAACTAAAACAAGGTGTCGAGATTAACAACATATTGAGTAGGAGCAGTGGTGTGGTGACCTATAGAATAGTTAAAAATGACCCAAAGGAATTAACAGCGTGTCCTAGTTAAAGTTTCGCCTGAATTTGAAGAGTGCGCGATTTAATTATTAAATCTTAATTATTACGAGATTACTGTTTGAATATTGTCGCGAGATCTCAAGGGTCTCTCGGGACTTTATTCTCGAGAGTAATTTTGCAGTCACAAAATCCGCGCACATTTTGCAAAATTGACGCGGTGCACACGCAGTTATTACTGTTAAAATCACTGACGACCACAAAACCAGCGTCGAACATCGGAAGCCGAGAAATTACGAGTACGATGAATTATAATACGCAAGTATTATAGTGGACCACTCACAGCGACGGTGTAGGAGCGCATCTTCGACCCTGTCTGTCTTAATCGAACGATCGGTTACTTCGTGAAAATTCGCGATGAAATCGGCGGCGGCTGTGCGTGTTGCGCTGTTTGCGAACTGTGCCGATACGATTCTGTGTTTTGACGGTCGGGGATGTCCGCTTATAAAGGACGGGCACGGCGATGGCCAAAACCACCCGGTGAAATTGTACGGGGGTGGGAGAGCAAAGTGGCTCGGGATCCAGGGGGTTACGTAAAAGCAAGGAAACGCCGGGGCCTGTCGTTACGTTCGTCTCGGTGCTGCGTAACTCCTCCGATGTGCGTACGGTGTGTGGTTTAAGCCGCGCCTCCTCCGGAGTGGTTGGGCGTGCATGCGTGCGCTCGAGTGTGTACTATGCGGTCGGATTTCGCGCGATAACGAGCGCACTCGTACGTAATTCGGGCAATTTCTTTTTTCCACCGTTCGCGGATCGGATTCGGACTCCTTGGCGATATATGAAGAGAATTAATCTCTACGGAAAAGTGTGAATTCTGCGACTCCGTTGTGACTCGTCGCGTTATAACGACACTGTCGAAGCTGTTTGCCGGATTATTTCGATGAATATGTTGCCAAATGATCTCCCGTTGAATATTTGTGTGGAAATTTTATTTTCTATCGTAACGACATAGTGGACTGCTTATCGAGTGAAAATATCACCTTATTTACTTTAATAAGATACATTGTATTACAGTTAATGTTTTATAACATTTTGCGTTATGTAATATTATTATTTTATTATTTATTCCTTATCATTTCTCATTAATATACAACACAATTTCATATTTGAATTAATTATTATGATGTAATAAGGATACGTGTTTCGGGAAAGAAATGCTTCCGCGAGAGTGAATAAAGAAGTGAGAGTGCGCACGCAGAAACCCGAAAACATAAATTTTATCGTTAGCTTATAAATTAATGAATTATGAGGAGTTACGTTGTAAAAATGTCAGGAAATCTGCGTTACGTCATGCGAAGCGAAACAAATTGGTCTTCGTGCAGAATGTTTCCGTCGGGTGCTTTTATTTTTCTTTCTTTTGCTTTGACTCACGCACAATAGGTGGAAGTTCATCGTATCAAAGATACATTTACCATTGATCGCATAGAAACAGTTTTGTCCGTATATGTACGAACGCATGAAAGTCCTTTGCACTAATAAATTGTACTGATTTCACTCGCAGCATTGCGTCGCGCTGAAATAGCTTCTGGTTTCAGAGAGAAACTTGAGTCTCGATCAATTCCGTAAAAGGTCAAAGTTCTGCGAAATGCAAATTCATTAAGTGTGACATGATGTATACATAATCGTCTTAGTCACGAATGATATAATGAGCGACTTCCCAAATACGCGTGTGGAATTTCGAAGGAAGTTAGTTCACGTTGTAATTGGTAATTGCTTCTAATCGTAATACAACTCGATATTAGATTAGCGAAAGTTTGCAAACGAACATGAGCAAACGATGATAAATATCGTTGCTGGTCTAATGCGTGCATGAATGGTACCTTGCACGCATAATTGCACGCTATGCTGGATTTCCCCGTAACAATAATTTCCTTGCGTAGCTTATTTATATATACATATTTATATACATATATATACACATGCATACGTACATATATATATATAAGATATAGAGGGAAAGCTTTTATAACTTTTATATATACATATATATACGCTACCGTTCTTAAGTTCGGGAACGCTTGCGATTTTCCCACGAAAAGTTAAGTATCTCGGTGAAAAAAAGTCGGAGAAGTTTTCAAATGCATTTTACGTAAAGGAGAGATAGAGTTTTAAATCTATCTCTTTTAGTTTTGTTTCTACGATATTTTGTTCCTAAATTATATAAAATTGAAAATTGGCATTTTTCAGTATTTTGTTTACTTTGAAGCGCTGTAGCTTGATAAAACATCATCTGACAACAATTAACAAAAAAGTATTTTAAATTAAGCTTTCTAAGCTTTAAAATGCTTTTTTAAAAAATTAATGCGATGATTTTTCACAATGATATCGAACTTCTTGTATAAAAATTCATTTTTTATACAATGTTTTTTAACTTCAAAACCAAAGAATTTACTGAAAAAAGAGAAAAATGTTTGTTACGAGAAAATCGCAAGCGTTCTCAAATTTATATGTGTATAATGTATATACATATACACACAAGCTATGGAAGGAAATTATTATATAATATAATACATATATGTTACGGGAAATTCGAGTAATTCGGGAATTATATAATGGCCGGCCAAAAAATAATTCCCAACAAGCATGCAGGAGTTATGAATATATGGTCGGCCATTATATTTAATTTCCAAATTAATCAAATTTCTCGTAATATAGATGTATCAGGGCTGTCTCTTATACACATCTAGATGTGTATAAGAGACAGGTATACATGTATATAAAAGCGGCAGGAAATTATTGTATATGTATGTATATCGGGCCATACTTTACATGTTAATTATTTATTATTCGTTGAAGTAAATTCCAAGGACTTGCGCAGCAAAAAATATTGGCTTTCACCCAATTGCGATTGAGTAAAAGATATAATTAAAAGTAAAAGATTAATTTCGAAGCTGTAGATAATATCTCGAACGACAGTGAATGTGGCTTGTTCCGCTGTCTTCTCGATTCTTTCGAGACGCATGCAGGTTGCATGTATCCTATCGGTTTCGTATATCAGTTGCATATAAAATTACGAGCATTCTTGCCGGTTCTCCTGCATTCAGACCGATTAAGAAGCTTTCCAAACAAACGATTCAGTGTTAAGACCAAGGTAATGATCGAGACCGTGTTGAACGTATTACATGCTCCACCGCAATTAGGTCCTCTTTTCCTTTTTTTTTCTCGATCAGCAAGCCCGCCGGTGTAACAGGAAGTGGTGCAAGCTGCATACTTAAAATATCCATCATACAGGGAGAAAGCGTTTCGTAACCCTCTTACACACACAGTGTGCTCCGTATCTCGATACGGAGCAGGTAGCCGCGCGATCGAAATGAAGAAAGAGCGGAAAAAGAGAAATGTAAATATAAAAAAAGCGATCGAGGAGCGACCATTCGTACCGATGAATTCACCAATATATCCGGTATCCCAATTGCGTAAAGGGTGCTCGTAAACATGTTCATGCCGAGTGATTTTTACCTCGCTATGTGCGCGCGTTAATACGAGTACTTTGTATCTCTTGACCGGCAATGCATAATACACTTCGAAGAACATGACATAGTACATAATCTAATAGCTAAGGACTTCTTATGATATAATACTAGGAATATCTCGAGGATGAACAATTTTATATGTAATGCAAAACAATTGCTTCGTTAAATTTTGATTTTTCACAATAACTTTTTTCTTTCCAAACGCTTTAATTAATCAACATTTATATTTTTATAAAAGCGTCCCATAATTACCGCACAATATTTTAACAGTGTATTTTAAAGATTGATTAAAGTCGAAAATTTTAATACAAAAGTATCATGATTACAATAGTTCTCGGATTGTAAGCGAGCATCAATTAACATTGCAGCAAACAGCTGATATCAATGATTTTATTATTAATAGCAAATTTTAACTCTGTTACCCACAATTATTTAAAACTTTTCAAAATAAAATTTTCAATAAAAATAAATTAAACGAAATGTTTGTATAAACGACCGAACTGGCAAGAGTTTATTCAATAAGTCTTCACGACGTTTCGACCATGGGTTTTGGTCCTTTTCAAGTGATCTATAGATTTGGATACAAAGATACACGCATCAATATCATGTTCACATTGTACAATGCATAAATAAAATGTTAGAACAATTAAAATTAAATACAGATAGGATAGATATAAATATAGATAAAATAAAGATAAAAATAACAATAAAAATAAGAATGTCGTTAAAAATACAAATTAAAAACAAACAAGTTAAATATATAATTTGTAGATCAATTATTACTTGAGTCAAATGAATCTCAGACAAGTATTAATATATAATAATATGTTAACACAAAATATCAGTACAGTAATGCATTTCTCCCATGAAATCATCCACCTAAAGGCTAGATCAAAAATAAATTAATAAATAAATTAATTAATTTAAAAAAAAGAGGAATCGTAATCATATCTAAAATCAAAAATCATTATCTAAAATAAATGAACGCGAACAAATACGAATGAACAACTTGCATTAGAGTGCGAGCGGCGTACTACATACACGTTCAAAACTAATTTGAAACGCGCGCGGCGACGCGTACGGAATAAAATATCCGGCGTGAGTTTATCTTATACATTTAAATACTTCGTAGCGATAACGAATTGACTACGCACAACCCAAACAACGCACGGCGCTCATTGTTTACCACGTGCAACGTACTGTTGTGTATACAGTCACTTTGTCATTCGCACGGTGGATTCGAGCGAGCAGGCGGCGGGACAAGCCGCTCCGTCTGACGCGTCATTATCCTTCGAGACGCGCTCGCGGCAAGTACCGGGAGAAAATGTAATCCTTCGAAGAATTAGCGAAGTAACGGAAAGCCGTATCGATTGTTTATTAATATGTATTTTTCGCGGGATTTATTACATTCATAATATATTATACACGTGTATTCCGATAATACATTTTTAAATAGTCCTTCGCGTTTCAATCAGCTGCTAATTCGATTCACATTGTACCGGAGTGAAGTTGTCATTAACTTCTACGATAAAAGATACTTCTACGATAACGCGATTAACTTCGGTACTTTAATATTTGTTTATTGCGTAGCATATATATATTCGACGTTCGTACGTTGGCGATTCGTTGAGACGTACGTAATTCGCGAGATTTGTTTAATCGAAATCTATCGAGAGAAGCAAATCGGCGAAGCATATTTTTGGATATTACATTCCGCTGTTATTTATTTTTAATTTCAACTCCTATATTTATTCATTACGTCATGATACGAGACAGCAGTCGCCTAAAACGTGTGCGTACACTATTTGTAAATGCCAAATTAGCATTTGTAAGAAAGTAGCAGGTAAGAGGATTAGCTGCGTCATCGGCGCGTGAAGTTGGTCGCGCCATTTTCGAACTCCCTCTGTCGTTTAAGATTCGTCTGTTGCGCAAATATGAGATACGTCACGGGTATCGGGTGGATCGTAGCTTCGTGCGATCCTATTTTTTCGTGTTATCTGTGTTGTTCTTCCGCGATATAATAAAGTGCGTGTCGCGTCCGATCAATGTCGGGAGTGCCTCAAAGTGCCACGCGATCGTCATATTCCGATAATTAGTGCGTTAGCGATCATGGTTAACCATGCTTTCGCGAGTGATCTGGGTACGTATTATGAATTTAATCGGAAATAATCCCATTCGGAATGATAGTCACTTCCCAAGTAGAACACAAAAGTCAAGATGACGTCAAAATGATGCTAAAATGACGCCTTTGATATCATTTTGACATCATCATGACTTCCCATACAGCACAGAACATTGCAGCAACATTTCGGCAATATTGCAATGTTACTGCAATGTTGCTGCAATGTTCTGTGCTGTACGGGAAGTCATGATGACGTCAAAATGATATCAAAGGCGTCATTTTAGCATCATTTTGACGTCATCATGACTTTCTGTTCTACTTGTTGTCCTATCCCTAACAGCACACGTAGATTCTGAGAATGTTCGGAGGATATCGCTAATATAGAGGATGTTATAGGGATGTTCTCAGTATATTAAGTATATTCTTAGTACATTCTATGCATGTACGGAATATTATGTGCTGTTAGGGATGCTGGTCTTTATTGTTTCCTTATCCTTTATTTTTCGAAATCATTCCGAACGGAATCGTTTTCGAATAGATTCATAATACGTGCCCAGGGCACGTATTATGTGAGTGCCAGAAAAATGCGGCCGATGGAAGGAGGAGAGAACCGGGAAAGCATCGGGTAGCAGTGGTGCAGCCAAAAGGTGAATAATTTATTATTTGATGATTTATTACCCATCAAGCAGAACAGAAAGTCAAAATGACGTCAAATGATACCTTTGACATGCAGTCATTTTGAAATAATTTTGGTATCATTGTGACGTCATTTTAACGTTATCGTAACTCTGTTCTGCCTGGGTACCTGATTGTTTATTACCTGTTCGTTTATTTTAACCTGCGACAATGGATCTATGAATTACTACAGATAGATATAATATTCTAAATCTATCTGCTTCAAAATAGCGGAACTAGCACGGATTAGCCGTAATATTTACCGCTAAGGAAAAGATCGATTCGAAGTTCATCAGTCATCGAGATTGAAGTTGTGGGACACGTATGTGACAGCTTAAATTTTTATAATTTGCAAACTTGGCTGTTAGAAGTAGGGAAAGAGAAAGCTTCGGACGTTATAACTTAACCACATCATGCCTGAATCCCGGTCTTTTTCGCGCCGCGACAATTAATGTCTTTGCGCGAAGGCGCTCGTGAAAGTCAATAGGCGCGTTGATTTTGAGGGAAATGACGGTCAGCGCGCGCGATCGGAGAAAATGGACAGCGTGATCGATGAAAGTCAAACGTTGGAACGCGTCCAACGGGTCTGATCGTGCCGTAATCGCGAAGGACGCGTAATTGATCGACTATTCGCGAGAGGTGATCCGTAGCCGTTCTAGAACGAGCGATTATATAAGAGCGGTTCCGTTGCGGAAGGGAAACGCTATCGCGAAATTGTTGCAAGTGTATAAGGATTACGTTCGGCTTCCCCTTTTTTTTTCTTTTTATGTAACCACCCGTAATGCGAAACCGAAGCTATATAGCATCGGGTAATTATTTGATTATATACGCGGCTTATATTTTTTGAATTATGCGATAGAAATGATAATTATTATGAATGTATAACGATGAAGTAATGTTCGGCGAAAAGAAATTATTTGAGAAAATTGTTATAGCTTTTTCAGATTAGCAAACTGCTTATTAAATTAAAATGTACGTATAAATCACGTTCTTTTTAAATGTATTGCTCATATACAGATCGAATTTATTGAATTATATTAAATTACTTCAATCATTTCTGTTTCAATTACGATAATTAATAAACTGCTGAAACTTTATTATATGTATAATACATATGAAGGAGAATTGGATATATAGTATTGCATAATGTAGGGAATAAATTAAACAGGATTATTTTCACTGTATACAGTTTGTCAGTAACAGATGTAGTTTATTTTATTCCCTTAAAAATCAATCGAGCTGACATAAAAATCTTATCAGCTAACTCTAACAATTTTCTCGACTTATCAGTGTTTATAAGGTCATTACCTAAATTCATAAATATATTTTTATGCAAATACAAAGTTATTTTATTTGTGATTCGCATTTATACAGCCAACAGACATTAAAGTACAGATAATATATCTATATCTTACAAAAACAGAAAGAAGTCCACATTCATACTTGCTCCGATACACACTTGCATTCATACATTAAGAATACTTGCATCTCATATAACTGCATGAAAACAAATGCTCAGTGGTATGCACAGATTTGCATTATCAGCAATTAAATTCGGGTCACTGAAGATTGCATATTTTATTATATTTCATTTGAGGTATCATAAATACGTCCCATGATTACTTCTTCTTTTTGAGCTTTGTGATAACTTCGGACTGTGGCTTTTGCCAGTCCAATGGTTTGCGGCGGTACATAGGCCACGGAGGTACAGTGATTAACGCCGCCATAACAAATCCGGCACCTAGAATGTAGATTGTCTGCGAGAATTGTTGAATGACATATCCCCAGATTAAGCCAACCACCTGTAAAAATACATAGTCCCTGCATTGCAATTATCAACGAGTATTTTCAAAATTTCTAGAGAATTGTAGCTTACCCCAAATAATGTTATTATGACCCGCGACAATTTCTCTGCTCTAGCTTGGCCATCATAATCCTAAAACAAATAAAATAAATAATAATAAGCATAAATGTACAAGGCTTCGTTAAGAGCGTAGAAATAACGTACAGTGAAATGTCCATATTCGGGACAGGTTTTTGCATATTTTTAGCGATTACTTTGTAACTAATTTTTTTAGGAAAATTCGGTGCCGATTCTAAAACCGATAATTCAAGACCTACAGTTTGGTCCAAGGGCAAAATAATTTTTCAGCGATAAGTATAGCTGGATTGAGAGCACGTAGAATACTTCAAGGTGGAGGTCTCGAATATGACCTAATTCAGGACAGCATTGCTAGGGATAACATAAATAGGGATAACATTGGTCTGTTCTTTTTCGCTGCACTTCTGAACTAGTGTAATAAGTTAGAATGAAAGAAAATATATTTGTCTCATTCTAACTTATTGCACTAGTTCAGAAGTGCAGCGAAAAAAACAGACCACATGTTCTCCCTGCGTTTTTTATGTGGAAGTTGAATGGTGTTCGGGAGATACTGAGCTATCATATATTAAAAAAGCAATACACTCCGACAAACGGCACCTCCATACGAGAAATCCTTTTTGCAGGGTTTCTGAAATTAACTGTATTTGGGTATTTCAAACTTTTCACTTTCTGTCGCAACCACGGGCGTTTGGATAAAAAATTGTACGTTTTTAATTTTTTAATGGAAAACGGGGTTATGCAGAAATGGAGAACGCGTAATGCAGAAATCAGAATTAATTTACATCAAACGGTCGTAAAATTTTACGTTAGAACAGAATTGTCCCGAATTAGGATGCCTGTCCTATTTAGGAACAATGACTGTATATGGCGTAGAAGTTTACATATAACTGACATAGAATAAACATAGAATTAACAAATTTATTTATTTACAAATTATTTTAAGAATTGCGCGAGGTGCCGATTACTTTGACATACGGTGCCTCGGTAATCCTAACCTCGCGAACAACAAATTCCCATCGCCTTGGATTTATCGCAGATAATATTCAATTCGGCGTGATTGTCCGAGGATCTCGCTACTCACCATGTGCGTCGGGATGGATTTGAAGTATTGCGTCCACGCGTTCATCGTGAATAAAAATATACGGACGTGGCGTGGTGACGCTCGTTTCAATCACTTCAATTTCAATTCGGGACAATTCGGGAGGTGGACGAGCGCGATCGTGCACCGCGTGCACGTCGCCGAATGCGCAGATGCGAAATCGGCGCGGCGCGCATGTGCGGCGCGAATTTTAAAATGGATCTGCTAAACTTATAGCGAATTTGGTTGGACGAACTAGTGCGCACTCATTGTCAGTGCACACTAAAGCCGTCGTACACAAGTCGACGTAGAGATTTGTGTTTAATATAAATACATAAATAGGTTAAACCACGAAATCTTTAATATATTTTATTGTACTGTTTGGTAAAATATGTATTTTATCATTCGAGATATTTGCAGTTCACTTTTACACTTAGGTTCGATTAGTATACCACGACTTTAATATGCACCATAGTGCATCTAACCAAATTCACTATTATTTAGACTCAGGCAGAACAGAAAGTGATGATAACGTCAAAATAACGTCACAATGACACCAAAATTATCTCGAAATGACTGTCAAAGGTGTCATTTGACGTAATTTTGACGTCATTTTGACTTTCTGTTCTACTTGAGGAAGCACGATGCGTGCTTTTCTACGTTGCATCCATCGCAAACTTTAACGTACGCATAAGGGCGCGGCCAGACTACGCGAATATTCGTGATTCGAGCATCGTTCATCCTTGTTTATCATTTGATAAACAACAAGGATGACATGACTCGAATCACGAATATTCGCGTAAAACGTGCATAGTCTGGCTCCGCCCTAAGAGATGTAACATATCGATACATTGCGCGTAACTACATTAAAAATTTTCTTAATTTCGTCGATATAACGTTTAACATAAATTTGTCGACATAATTTTTATATACACTTTGATTTGTTCTATACACGTGTTACGCGAGCCTTATGTCAAAATATCGAATAATCTTGGACACGTTTATTTACCTTTGTTTGTTATATCAACGAAATTTTCTGCAGGAGGATAATTAGGAAAATTTATAATATTTCAGCTAATTAACGACAAGATTAACTAGATTTCGATGATTAACGAAAATAAAACGCGACTTTTGAGAACGTACGCTATCGAAATCTTGATGGATTGCGATTAATCGAATGCTAAAAGCGTTTTAATGCGCGGGTTTGATCTATCGCGCGATAGAAAACGCCGATGGCTTTCTACATTCGGTGTTTCTGCAGATAGAGGCTCATAGAGATTCTCTTGTCGTCGCGGCGTTTAACGACATACTTCAACTATGCGTTATGCAGCTCGGCGCATTTTTCCGCGCATGCGACGCATTCGCAACCAGTCCAAAAGAAATCGTACGCAAGGTGCGCGATTCGTCAAATATCGAAATAGCTCGCCATCGACAGTCGCGCTGCACACAATGACGAAATAGGAATTCGCGATTTGACATAACGCAAGCAACGTTTCCGCTTTCATAGTCGCAATATGTTCTTAAACGACGGATCTTGATTGTTTCTCGTGGAAAGCAAGTGCAGTTGAAAAAATTCATAGAAGTTCGATTTTCGAAGTTGCAAAGTTTCTGAGATAAACCAAATTCAAAATAACTTCTTTATAATCGGCCTTATAATCGTCAATTTTATTTCTATCTTTTCTTTCTTTTTTCTTATTTAATTGTACTAATTTCATGAAAATTAAAATTTAAAATTAATGAATAATTATACACATATGACATTTAGAACTAAAATAAATTAAAATTAATCTTTTCTTTTTTCAGTATTTTAAACGAATGTTTATAAATTAATATGTAATTTAAAAGCTATATGCGGTTCAGAGAATTAAATTTGTTGTAATTATCTTTTGCAGTCTCGATAAACAAGATGCCGTAGAAGATATTATCTGCAGGCATGCCAGGGGTATGTTTATCAATTTATAATTATTTTGCGTGCTCATATACATACTATATATAACGAGGTAATAAAGTAAAAGACAAGAATGTTTGCAGTTTGCAGATTTTAATGTCATTTTTTCGAGATTATTATTTTTTTTATTTAATTTCCCATGAAGTATATTTTTCGTAAAAATTCCTTTAATTACTTTTAATAATACATGATATTACTGTGCCATTTTATTTTTTAAATAACATCAACTCTTTTAACTTTCATTTGATTCTCCTCGAAATCATAGAAAAAATTACATATGGAATTACATATGGAATGTAATCCATTATGTTTAAATTAATCTCAATATTTGGTTGCTTATTTGTGATATAATTAGGAAAAATATAATTTTTTTCTCCTCATTTACCACTTTATATAAATATTTGCCATTATAATACATATAAATTACATTCTTATGCTTATATTATAACTTTAACATTTGAAAACTGTAAATAATTAAAACATTATTGAAGATTGTATGACGGTAAAAAAAACGATATTATATTAATGCAACAATTTGAGTTACTTAACAATGTTGCGTGTTTGCGATTGCAAAATGAAGTGTTGCAACCATTGCGTATACTGCCAGATAAATTGACTGCCACGTCGATTATTTGAGCAATAAACGCATTTGACGTCATTTCATTACAACATTCTCATTTAAATCATTCACTGGTTTCAATTGGTAAACACATTTAATAGAGTGTCGTTTATGCCAATCGGATCACTGTCAACGCAAACAAATCAATCTTCGTTATTTGTTCGATAGTGAAATTTTATACATCAGTAAACTTGTCTTAAGCAATATAAATAATAGAGAAAATAATATTAATAAGTACAATATAAATAAGCGACGCAATGAAAGCAAAAGCTGATTTTCGACATGACTCACGAAAATAATACAATTAGTTCACAGTTTTGACATTTTTTTCCCTTAAAAATAAAAATAAAAGTTATTTTGTTATTTGATCTAGTCGCGGTATAGATATCGAAAATATTTTTATATCAAATAAAGGAGGAAGAGGCCAAATACGAGCAAATAATAAGGTGGTAAAAAATTTTTTAAAAGATTTTTTGAATAAATTTTTGTATTATTATTTTTTTTTACCATCTTATTAGTTGCTCGTATTTGGCCTCTTTCTCCTTTATTTGCTTTGCATATAACGAACCAGAGAATCTTATTTATTTTTATACCTATGTTAAATGTATATCGAATATTATTTTCACGAGAAAGCGATTTCTGAAAACATCGATATATATTGCAAAAATTCGATTTTTTATATATTTGCAACGTTTCTTGTTTGATTCGCTATGTGAATCAATATTCTCATTAAAACATCTGTACGAATGGAAAATTGGTTGATTTTTAAGTTTCTTACACCTGCGATGTAAATTTTAGGCTTCATATTCCGATACATCGAATAATTCTCCGGTTCACGTTTCTCTTTTTACTTTATTTTATGAATCTTAATCGTTTTATATAGGATATTCTCAATCATCGTATGTAATTTCCGTTCCACACGATACAGAAAGGAAGAAGTCCCTCCATCTCCCAAACTTCAGATTATAAAATAATGCATAATACATATAAATAATGTACGTACGCGATCTTACATCGTCGGTATCGTCATGCAAATGCATAATTTCGCTAAATCACTGGAAATACGGCATTACTGTGAATGATCAAACGATCATCACAGCATATACATAGCATCGAATATTATCACATATTATGAAGCTGCATTGCGAAGCGCGTAAATAATCGCGATAAGGCGTGTAAATATTCGTGGCGTTAGAGGCGTTTGACGAAACGCTTTTCGATGTTGCGTGTAAGCAACTTCTCGCTTCGCGGATTTTAAAGTCTGCTGATATAGTTCTCATCGTGAATGCAAGTGCTCCATGCGGGTGTCGACGGCACTTCACTGTGAGAACGAGCGAAATGTACCGCATCAGCAACGGTGGGGAACATGGCGAAAAAGTGGTTCTCGTTATGCTCGGCTAGATTGAACTTCCTCATCGTCTCGTACACGGGACCTGCAATCGATATACCGATTTTTACTAATAGAGATTAATTAATCTCTTTTATCGGGCATTGAAATTGGTAAAATTATGGTGAATATAGATACGAACAATCTCTTTGTTTATTTTTGAGGTAATAAAAACGCGACGATTGTAAGACCTATTTTCGTGTATCTGCAGGGTTCATCGATCGATGAAGAAATAGTAGAAAACATTGTGTAGAGTAAATAACATTTTATACATAGTGATTCTAGTAGATAGGCTGAGTTATAGCTTTTTTCTAAGTCAAGATAAAAAAAATAGTAGAGAGACTTTCATTATTTAGTATGATTTATCATTCTATGATTATATTATTCGAACGATATACCGATACATTTGCAAGATGTAGCTTTTTAAAAAATGGAATCATGTACTTTTTTTAGAATAACGAGAAGAATTGGTTTATGATTCTTCTCGTTATTTTGTATAACCGAAAAGTCAATACCTTGTCAGAGATTATACATTTTATGTCATAAAATTACTTTATTACATTAAATGCTCAAATGTACCACCATTCTAAACATTTTTTAACACATCTTTTTATGTTTTTCATAATATTGTCAAGTTAGTCACTAGTTATGTTAGAACAAGCTGTTGTAATTCGTTCTTTCAAGTTATTTTCTGAAATAAATTCCTGCGAATACACCTTATCTTTCAAAAACCCTCATTAAAAAAATCCTTCCGATTATCCCCCTTATCCTAATATTTTTATTCGTAGAAATGAGAAGATTCCATTTTTAAAAAGTGCATTTGCATCTTGCAAGTACATCAATGAAAAAATATAATCACAGAATGGTAAATCATCAAACAGAAAGATTATCACTTTCTTCTATCTTGATTTAGCGAAGGGCTATAACTCAGCCTAATTATTAGAATATGGTATTGTATTAATGTATTGTCGATCCTATTTTCTGATTATATTCCGTATCGTGAACTTACGTGTAGATATTAATTAAGAAATTATACAGATATATAAATTTATATTGAAGACTAAATATATTTACCGGAGCAACCTGCTATATAAATAGTTATTTCTATGCCGCAATATTCGTCAACAATGTTTCGCAATGCATTTGCACCTGCCAGATCAATATGTGATAATGCGGTGAAGTCCAATATGAGAATGCGTAGCTGTAAAGAGCAATGAGATATTTACAGATAAAATAAATAAATGTAATAAAGGTAATCAATTATCTTAAATAAATATACAATCGGTACCGTGGAATATTTTTCTAGGCAAATGGTTTCAAAAGTATAAGTTGCACATTATTTACCTTCTTAATTTCCTCTGCCGCGGTGCCGTTGCATGCGGCTTCTTTTAGTCGTCTTTTTAGTTCCTTTTGAGGTACTAGCTCTGCAACCTTGTACACTTCCTCACGAAAGTATTGCTTAGACGCGAAATTCAGACTACCGGAATAGTGGAAGATTTTGATGCCGGGAATCTCTACAGTCTGAAGATATTTGTTAAATATTTATTTTCTGATTGGTTTTCTTATTAATAGTAATCTTTTCTTCTTAATTTGCTATTTAAATGATTTATCGAACTTCTTAAATTGCAAAAAATTCTATATAATTATAAACCTTACAAAAAATTTAAGTATTTCCAAGAGAGTAAATACTTATGATATGTGCATTGTAATAATAAAGAAGAATAATATCGAGAAAGAGCAGTTTTTTTTTAAAATTACAAGTTCTTCGTACTCCTTTGTATCTTTTGGAATCCAAATAGAGTTCAGTGCCTGGTGCTAGAGCGAGCTTACACGTGTAAGGTCGCATCGCGAAGACAAGTAACTTTCCGATGCACAGAAGTACGCCGACCAACAATCCGTACTCGACATCGAAGAGAATCACGACAATGAAGGTGACAGCCCAAATGCCGGCGTCTGTCTTGTCCAATCTCCAGAATTTCATGAACTCGGTGACCTTCGTCAGCATTCCTTTTAACGCCACCACGATTATACTTGCTAGAACACACTGTACATCTCATGAGCATCAAATACATATCGATCACCATTTCACGCTTGTATTATAAAATATAGAAATGAAAAATAAATAATTACTCGTGGCAAAGGTTGAAAGAATGGCCCGATCCACAGCAATACGCTCACCAGGATTCCACATGATATCAAGCTCGCCAGCTGCGTATGTCCACCTACAGTTTGCTGAATCAACGATCTGGATAACGAAGCCGTGATGGGCATGCAGGAGAAAAAAGAACCTACAAGGTTTCCCAATCCCTGTAAAGATCCCATTCGTTGTATAGAATTGATATACTTATATAGACATACACTGCCAGCCAAAAGTTTGAGATCATTAACTGAAAATGTCTACTATATGAAATGAAATTAAACTTATGCATTATAATTAAACAAATTTTTATCATTTACTTATTGTTTTATAATGAAATAAAAAATAATATAAAATATTTGAAAGCTCTACAAAAAATATTTTTTACCAAACGGAAAGCACTAGAGTTAGATATTTTTTTCATTAAAGTAGTCATCCTTATATTTAATCACTTTTTTTACTAATCTAGGTAATCTGGCTACAAGTTTATTATAAGTTGAATTAAGTTAAGTTTATTAATTTATTGTTTAATTTATAGCTTATGTAAGTTTATATTTTCAAATTAAGAAAAAATATCGAGTAAGGCATGAATCGAATTTTTAAGTAGTGTTTCACTAGAATATTCTTAAATTTTATACATGGTCTCAAACTTTTGACCGACAGTGTACATTAGGGGCATACAAAGCAATATAAACGTATTTATTATATATTTAAAAATATAATATTTTATAAACAAGAGATGAGATATTCTTTGCCAGCAAATATTAAACCACAGAAGAGATTTGTTACGACTCAACTGGCCAATATTTAATTTAAATTAATATATCGCGAATCACGACATTTTTCGACCATAGATTTTGGTCCTTTCTAAAGAGAATGAAATTAATTTTAATGTTAAGAATTTGTTGCGAAAAATTTTTATACCTCAGCCAGGATTTGAACCTGGACCTCCCTACACTCCGGGCGAGATGGTAGCCCGCCCGGAGTGTAGGGAGGTCCAGGTTCAAATCCTGGTTGAGGTATATATAAAAATTTTTCGCAACAAATTCTCAACATTAAAATTAATTTCACTCTCTTTAGAAAGGACCAAAATCCATGGTCGAAAAATGTCGCGATTCGCGATATATTAATTTAAATTAAATATTGGCCAGTTGAGTCGTAACAAATCTCTTCTGTGGTATAATATTTTATATAAATATCGGGGTGCACATTCAGATTTACCTGCGCCACCAATTCTTGATTAGAATCGATCTCATAGCCCTCCTTTTGTGCGAAAATCAATGCCATAGACATTGATATTGTATAAGCGACCATAGTAATCACGAAACTGTCTACTAAAACGCTGGATATAAGAGACATCGGTGGTACAGACGGGACTGGCAATCTGAAAACCTTGATATTATAATAATTTGAAGTTTATTGCAATATTTTGCTTTCACAACTTGTTGTAGTTTTAGAAAAAAATATGATTTTCTGTATATGGTAAGTTAATCAAAGTAAATTAATTTTAACATAGTCGTACGAAAAGGTAATATTTTTATAACGAATAAAATTTTTTACTACAAGCTGTAAAGGGTAAGTTAATCGAATACTAATTTAAAAGGCACATTTACCCCACTGGTATAACGCCAACCGTTATTACGTTATAAGTATCCGCAAGATTCATTTGCATCGATACTACGGTACCAATTACCACCGCAAGCATTTCTATTGGAATTGGAAAGGGACATAACTTTGAGACTCTTGGCTGAAATCCAGATTATTTCTTCTTAGAACGCAGACATAATTAATTTTAAAATTAATATGTGTCTTTTTTGTACGAATTTAATGTGTATGTGGCAAGCGTAATTACTAGAGATGCAACGAATAGTATATTCGACCGAATACCGAATACCAAATATTAGGCAAGATTATGTACCGAATAACCGAATATTCGGCGAATATTAGGTACGGTTTTAGCGTCAACGGCTCAACATGAAAATTGGACATATATCACGATGTGACAATCCCTACACATGGTGGGCAGCAAATAGAAATCTATTCTCACATTATTTAGCAAAGTTTGCTGCGATTTACCTCTCTGACCCTGGGAGCAGTGTTTATTCAGAACGACTTTTCTCAGAAGCAGATAATATGTATGAAGAAAAAAGAAATGTGTGGGCTGCTTCCTTCCAATGCAGAAAAACTTATTTTTTTGCATCACAATTTGTGACTCCTTAATTTTAATTACATTGATTAATTACATTGATTAGAACTATTTGTGTGTACTAAATAAATACATTATGTAACAATAAATAGGTTTCATTTAATTTAATTTTATTAGATATATAAATAAATAAATTAGATACTCGAGCATGTTAAAACTACGCATCCGCGGCTGAGGTGGCAACAATTTATTAGCTACTATTTCCTTCCAGTTTTACATTTAAAACTATTCGGTATTCGGCCGAATAGAAGACTAATATTCGGTGTTCAACCGATTAGCAAAAATTTTGCCGAATAGGCAAAATACCGAATAGCTACCTAATATTCGTAACAACTCTAGTAATTACGTGTATTACGAACCTTAAGAACTTCGTTGTTGAAAATAAGAGCTAAGATGGTGATGCAGGATAATATCACGGCCGTTGTGTTGATGTTGTTTATACTGTTAAAAACATCTATGTAAGTCTGAAAAAAGGAAAATAAATGAAGCTAATGTAAATCGGAACAAAAGAATATACGAAAATTTAAGTATATTCTACACAATTTGTATTCCATAAAAGCTAAATTTTGAAAATTTCATATAAATTTGTAATTTTGTCTTAAAGTAATAGTAAATTTTTGCGTAAGAGTAAATGAAATGAGATATATATTAAACAAAATATATTAACAAAATGTATTAAATTATTTTTTAAAATGAAATAAAATTTTAGTTCAGTGAAATCTCATTAATATAAGAGCGGAAGCCATACAAGAAAGTAATAGCGGCTAATGTTATACAGTGACAAGGACATATTTGGAGTAAACGGATGTGGAAATGTCTTATGTAGCACGTTTCACATTTTATATTTGTACTGACTCGCAAAAGTATGCAACAGAAGTATGCGACATAAATACGTAACAGAAAATCATTCGTTAAGTATTACATATATACTTTTTCCATCGAGAAAGTACTTCGGTCAATGCGCGCATTAGTATTTTAAGCTTTTCTCAAGAAAATAAATTACAACGAAACAACATGTTTTGGGCACATATGTGTTTTGTTCTTATGCCATTTCGGCTTTGTTATATTACGACATCTTGCAGCAATAATAATCAATGTTCGAGAATATTAAAATTCGAAGGTGATGTAATTTAAGATTGCTTTAATCCATATCTATCATACAGCGCGACGCAAATATTAACCCTGACCTTTTGCAATATCGCGTAATCTTCATATACATTACGTAACACTTTCTCGACGTTTAAATTACAATTTGATTACACGGGGATATCTATAAGGAAGTTTGTTACGGCTACCTAAATGTTTGGCGTGTGCAAACGTTTTGTTTGGTAACGAAAGGAAAAAGAAGGGAAAACAAAGAGAGGCATATCGAAAGCGATGTGTCCCAGAAAGAGAAGACTGGACTAATGTTTGCAGCGCCAAACAAAACTTAGTTGTTACTGTACTCACGAGAATAAGCTTGAATGCACCCCTGCGTCGTGGTAGGTCGCTCAGTCCGAAGAGATCCTTTATTTGCGATGTAAATACGTGCATCGCCGCTGCAGTCGTGAATCCACTCACGAGACTGTCCGCGAGGAGGGACGAGATTATACCCAAACGCAGCACGTACATTCCTAACTAGACGAGAGATTTTGAGTGATATCGCGAGAGGTCAAGAGAGCGAAGTGTACTGCACGAATATGCTCCAGCAGTTATGGGGATGATAATTAAAACGGACCAACCGACGGAAAATGCTAAACACGTACATAGTTTCTTAAATTGGGCTTCCCTTAAAAATATAGTACGAGAAAAAGAAATTAAAATACGAGATAAAAAGTAAATTAATATAAAACTGAATCCAAGTATATAGTTTCTTAAATTGGGCTTCCCTTAAAAATATGGTACGGGAAAAAAAAATTAAAATGAGATAAAAAGTAAATTAATATAGGGGAAAGTTGGGTAAAACCGGGTAGGCGGG
>NJRQ01000476.1:58914-122930 GCA_003063805.1 Aphaenogaster ashmeadi
TTTTGTGTAAACCACAATGTACAGAATACATTTGGCATTGTATTTTGACTAAAATAAATCAAGATTTTGTAATTGCACGGTGTTTTACATACTTTCAAATAAGTATCCGATTTTACCCTACCGGTAGGACAAAACCGGGTACTTTGCCTTCTTCGAAAAGTTATGTTATCCTCGATAACCAAATTTTTTTTTTTCGGCAACTATCCTCATTTTCTCATAGATTAAGGTTCACTAAAGACTACTAACGGTCAGTAGAATTTTTTTGCCCTCCGATTTTTTGTACGAAGACAAATGCAAAAAGGTACCCGGTTTTACCCAACTTTCCCCTAAAACTGAATCTAACAATTGTAAGTACATTTTGTAAGTACAAAATTGTACATTTGTAAGTACAAAAAGTACATTTTGTAAGTACAAAATTGTAAGTACATTTACGCAGGAAAACTAATTAATTAAGTTCAAAGGAATGTACAGTAGTACGAACACAAGCGAATGTATAGTAGTACGCAAAATGACATTTCCACATCTAGAAATAAAATTGAAACCTTTCTACGTATATGAACTTTTAAAAAATACTTTATTACAAAGAAATTATTCGATTCGTAAATGACGAAGGAAGTTAATACGTTTTATAGAATAGTTATAAAAACTGTCGGTATTTTGTTGCATTATTTAAAGCCAAGTAAAATAAAAAAGAGATTTAGCGGATAAAAAGTGCAAAAGTCAAAAGTGCAGGAAAAGATATGTCGGAGAGAATTGTAATCTTTGTAGAAATGCAACGGCGGTGAATTGTGCACGATGTAGTTACCTGTATAACGGCAACCGTGAATGTGACTACGGTTGCAACTTCCACTGGCGAATATTGATGGCTTACGTCGGAAATTAAGGTGCCGTTCTCGGCTGACGTGTTATTTGTCGAAACTGCAGGGCTACTATATGTCGTAACGACTTTGCCAGTCATCATGCAGACGAGCGCAAACGTACCTTAATCAACAGAAAAGCGGCAATCCTGCTTAATTACGAGGCTTTCCGAATTAAGCGGCAGCCAAATGTAATAACCGAATAAACGTTAGTGCAGAATTATATGCTAATTTCGACAAATCGTTAGTTTCCTACGGTTTATATCATTCTAATGGATAATGCGCCGCAGTTTTGTTTCTTTTCCGTACTCCTTGATCTTCCTTAAAAATAAAATCTGTTTTTGATACACGTACCCATAGAATTGTGTCTAGATGTGCCAAGAAAAAAATACACCAAAACCGGGAAGAAAGCCATGTATATACCAACAATTGGTGGAACGTTACCCAATATTGCATATGCCATACCTATAATAATTTATAATATTGATTTAATATATTATATAATTTAATAGAGACTAAAATACACACATTGAATTTCGGCGAGAACAATATCAATTAACCTGTTTTTGTGAGTTATGAATAATACCATAGAAAGTCAATTTTTTATGTTATAATCTTGTGTCACATTGCTAATTATAATCCATGAATATCTGCTAATCTATAAAATTTCCCGTTCTCCAATTAGGAATTTTAGCCTTCTCCGCGTTTATCCTTCAATCCTAAGTTATTCAGCATTTAGCACTCTCTCTCTCTCTCTTTCTCTTTGTTTTTCCCTTTCCCTTGATTATCGTATATTATTGTTATACCGTATATTATTATCAATGCAACATACCTTGTGGAATATGCATTACAGCAACAGTAATTCCGGCAACAACATCTCCTAAGATGTTATTCTTCCAGTCATACGAAGAAAGCCAGTCAATCAAAGGTATCGTTTTTTTTAAAACTGCAACTGGCTTGATATTTTTCCATCGTTTTGACACCTCATTTCTAACTACAGAATCATAAATTTTATATATGTGTATGTAATGATGCACACATATGCACATACAGGCAATATTAACACTAGTTAACACTACCGACGAATAATTTCTACTATTTAAGTATACTATACATATCTTCGAAAAAAGGGATGAAGGAAAAAATTAATTGATCAATTTAATCATTTACATATTGCAATAAAAATCATGGAAAATCTCAAGAAATGCACTATTATAAATTTGAGTAATTTAAAAAATTATTAACCCGTCATTTTTTGATGACTGCTTTGATAGTTCTAGTGTTAAATAAAGGATTTAGGATTTAAAGGGATAGCAATCACAAACTATTTATGAATAAAAAATTTCCAATCAACACGTGGTCGAAACATTAATTCTATTAGAAATAGAAATGATATTTTAGTAATACGAATAATTTATTTACATTTTTACATGAATCCGTACAATTACTCTTATATAAATCAATTTTTCTAATTATTTTGTATATACGAAACTATTATGTGGTTATCAAAAAGTGAATACTTTATTGACATATTCCGTGTTTTGAAATATTCTATTCGAATACATTTCGACATATGAGATATGAAATCTCTCGTAAATTATTCATGTGGCACAACTTAGCTTTTCATAAAAGGTGATGGCCTTTTCGAAAGCCTTGATACTTTTATGTGTAGAATAACGAGAATAGTATAATCGATTTATGCAAAATGAGGCACATGGTATTACTAAAAATTGCTTCTTCCTCAGTCGTGGTTAATATTTCGATGTATATTTATTAGATACTTTTTCTTTAGTTTAACTGGAGTATTATCTGTCATTTAAGTTTTTTAAAAATACCTTTTATATTATGTTTAAGTTTTATTTAAATTAAATAGTATTTAATTTAATGTAATTATTTACTCTTCAAATAATAATTATTTAAATAATAAAAAAAGTAATCGGGATATTTCAATAAATTTTTTATCCGGTGTAGTTATTTCATAAAAATCTCACAATGTAAAAAGAAAAAACAAAGTCTTATCTTATTTAAAGCAGACTTTAAGAGAACGTTATTTTTTTAGATCTTTTAAAACATATATAAGTTTATTATTGAAAATATAACAATTTAATAGAATTATACGGATTAATTCCATAAGTTTAAACTCTCAGTCTTCTCACATAGATTCGGCATCGTTTAGTTGTTCGAAGAGGACAACGGCCTTCAGATGGAATCCTAATCGCGTTCTCTTCCAAACGATTTATTAACTTCAACCGGTTCTACTATTAAACGTAAAATGTTGCGGCCAATGTTCCGAGCAGATTGTCGCGCGGAGAAGCGGTCTTCCGTGAAAACACGCGAGTCCGAGTAAAAGGCAAGCGCGGTGAAAGGAAAATAAGTGATCTATTCGCGCGAGCGCATACCCACGCGAATAGATCTTGACACTTACGGATTCTCTTGGGCTTTACGTATTTGCACAAGTGATTAAGCTCGTCCTGCTGGTAGACCGGTCGTCTGACCATCAATTCCGGGGCAGTCGTCGACATATCGTCGCTCAAGTAGTCTGCGAACGAGCAACAATTGGGTGAGATCACACTCTGCGTGCGCGCGCGCCACGTGTGCATATATGCGAGCACCATCACGTATTTTCGGTAGAGAGAGATACTAATTAATAAATTATTGTGTTTGTCGTTCATCATCATCAGGCGACGTGCCCGATTTGAAGAAGCTTCGATTTAGCTCGTAACTTAGAACGTATCTTTTTAGTTAGACAATTTAGGGCTTAGGGACATATGAAGTATTTTTCCTCGTAGTACCAGAATGTAAAAGCAGGTGAAACATAGGTACCTACTGAATTCAAAGACACGAAATTTTGGTATTTTAGTACAGAAAACTATGTGTAAAGTAAAGAGTTAGTTTGCAAAAACTAGATTGATTAATAGTATAACGTAAAAAATTTCTGGATAATTGATAGCAGAACTATGATGTCAGAAAAAACTAGTAAGGTCCAAGTTACGAGTTAAATAGAAAACACCTGTTTTTATATGTATATTTACACATATTGAACCAGGTGTGCATATATTGTGCTTAATGATGCGTATTTCATCGAAGTGACATAATCGCGGGGTGTAATTGGCAAAAAAGCTCAGCAAACGGCGAGTGCAATCTATCAATCTTGCAAATTTTCCATCAGGTTAAAGTTGGCGTAAGCAAATTTCGTTTGCATGATGTAAACCGAAACGAGTATTGTGAGGAGATTAGGTTCGCATGGCTGGCGTTGTCAGAAGAAATTGATCGAGTAAACGATAATGCAGTTGAGTGATATGACGGGATTGTTTGATTCGATCGCTCGATAAGTTATATCGGTAAATATTTGGGGCAACTGTTTTTTTGAGAATTAAATTGCAACGTATGGATTTTGCATTGATCCAAGAGATGGACAATAGAAATAAAGTGCAGACAATAGAAATAAAAAATGATAAATACGTAAATGTTAATAAATGTGAAAATTGATAGTCGATAAATATTTATTTTTTTATAAATTATAATATTTTTATGAATCATTTACATTGAAATAACGATTCTTCTTAAAATGAATTATCTCGATCAATTTTTTGAATATTATTCGGATAAATCCGAGATTTCTTTTAAAAAATCTGGTATCATTTTAACCAAATTACATTAAATTATTTTTAAGGAAAGGTTTAATGCAATTTAAATGTAATGGCAGTAACTTTTGACAGTTAATAATTTTTATGCTAAATCGTACGCGTTCAAAGACAGACAAATTGTGATCTGAATGTAAGCTTGTTCACGATTAATTCAACAATGCAGCGTTCTAATAGATAATAGCTGACAATAATAATTATTGTTGATCAAATCGATTGCCCGCGTTAGATAATTATTATTATTTCGATCACAAACTACCTGTTGACATCGCGAAAATGTCTCTCTCGCGGTATCTTGGAACTCGGTGATTATTCGCGGCTCTGTCTACTCACGGTGTGATAAGCGCGAGAACTTTCACGGGCTAAGAAGATCTGATAACTAAGCGCATGCTTGCAACGATACTGGTAGATACTCTGGTAATTGGCCGATATCCTAATTCAATATTTTCAATGGAGATAATATTTAATGGGGATAATACGTGTCTGTGCCATCTGACACACGGTTTACTTTTAAGACTTTACATTTCTTATTGGGGTTCTGTCGAGCGTCGCTAATTGGTCTTTGTGATAATAGATAAGCGAATTGTGATCGCGACGAGACGATTGATATTACATCAATAGAGAGATACGCTTCCAGAGTTAACAAATGACGCTGCGTACAGTAGCGGGAGGGAAGGACTAATCATACACGGAGAGAATTTTTCGTTATATTTTGCCGCAAAATTCACTACAAATTTTACTATGTTTGGTAATAAGATTGGAACAACTTGGTAATCTGTCAAATATTATTGGTAACGAAAGGAATTTCTGAAATATGGAAAAAAACATTTTATAAACAACATAATAAAAATTACCAAGTAGATTGTAACACCCGACACGAAAAAAACCGAGAATCATCGGGCTTATGCCAATAAATTACCATGCTGCATAGTAAAATTATCATGAGCGACTAAGTCAGATTAAAAATATTATGCTGTATTGTAAAATTTATAATAAGATATTTTACATGTTTAGTACTACTTGGCATCTATTCAATTTAAAACAATAAAGAATCATAAGATTTTAACATATTTTAAAATTATGGAAATTTTACTATGTATTTTAGTAAAATTAATCAAATATATTTTATATTTTATTGTGGTAGATATTAATATTTTTTACTGTGGTAGGTATTAATCAGAGAAAATTGCATAAAAATCTTCGAAATACCATGTTGTCCCATGACTACCATGAATTTCAGGGTAAATTTTAAGAGAAAATTCTCTCCGCGTAGAACGTCACATAACGTTGGATGAGACTCTTTAGCGATATACCAAACATATAGTTATTATTATTGTTTCTTTATCGTAGTTGGTCTTATCATTTCAAACGAGTTATAAAATACTGCAGTTTCAAATATACAAAGCCAAGTCTGTGTAAAAGGTTAGAGCATAGAAAAATTTACATAATGCATTTTTAAAAATTAAGTTTTGCATTGACAATCTTATTTTTTTAAGATTCAGATATCTCGATTGCCATAGTTTATTATTTTAAAAAAATAATGTATTATGTAAATTCTTCTATCCTTTAACTCTTCAGACTTACATTTGACTTTGTACTTAAAATTACAGTTTTACTCATGTGATATAATGACTACGATGAAGAGACAATGATAACTATGTATTTTGTATATCATTAAAGAGTCTCAGTATTCTTGAAAAGAATAATAAACTATGGTAATCAAGATATCTGAATCTTAAAAAAATAGAATCGTCAATGCAAAAACTTAATTTTAAAAATACATTATGTAAATTTTTTATGCTCCAACTTTTTACACAGACTTGAATTTGAACGACTACTTAAAATTACAGTGTTTTACGACTCATTCTTGAAAAAAAATTAACCGGTTTTTCTTTTCAAGAATAATAAACAGAGACAGATTAAAGAATTATTAATTAAGAAATTAATAATATTCAATAGCGATTCATTGCAGAACAGAGTAAATAAAATATAACATATAATTAAATAGCAATATGTCTTAAAATATAGAAGCTGCAAATGCACATTTAGGTCGGTATTCATAGTACGTTCTTATATTTGAGAACGTCTTAAGTACAATCTTAAGATGTCATAAATCAATCACAGAGCCATATTAGCATTTTAAGACATTACTTAAGGTCGATCTTGAAACAAGAACAGTTTATGAATACCTTAAATAATTCTTATAGATTCACATTGTCACATATACTGGTATTTGATAATCATTGATCATAGCACACTTACCGTAACGTACGACTGATAACTTTCACCATAACAACATATTAGATAAAAGGAGCACGAAACAGCGTTGCGACAACGAATGTGGCGGTGGTCGAATTAGCAGTCCGGTTAGTTGAATTCTGCTGTACTCACGCCAACCGCCAGTTCGATAATTATTCGGACACGCGCGTGGTTTCGCGAACCGCAAGTGTATGTACGCGGCGATAAACGAGCGCATAATGCAACATGCGACTCCTTCTCCGCAACCCACGTGCGCTACTCGCAGATCCTTCCGTGCGATACACAACGAATTTAAAGATTCGTTCGCTGCGTGACGTGCTACTCTCTTTGGATCTGTAGCGCGATGTCACATGTCTCGCGAGAGAGCAAATCGTACGGATAGTGAGACACATTGCCAGCCGTTAACACTCCACCGCAATCCGGTTACGTCGGTGCTGATGATAACGAATGAGTTCAGCGTACATTCGTCGGTATCGCTGAATCTTCCTCTTCGCCATTAAATTATGTGCGTGTATATTCCCGGTAAAGTGACAGTTGATAATGACCGATTAAAATTACGTCGTGACATTGCTCGTATGTGTCGTTGTTTCTCCTATGATTATTATGTCATCGTAAGTAATACGTCACATACGCAATTCTGAGCAAAACTTACCCGCAAATAATGAAAGTAAAGACTTTGAATATTTGTATAAACATTTAAACGTGCATAAATATTGAAATCATGAAATTCACAGTAACATTTTTATGATCTTGCAAATATGGCTATTTATTAATCAATAGTATCCTATTTTCTAAAAAATGGATTTATTTGACATCGAAAACTTTCAATTATGTCAATTGTTATTGCGTGTGTGTGAGAAAACCAAACTAATTTTTCTCCATACCTGTATTCTTACACTACAGCGATCTTTCTTCTTATTTGATCTTGAGTAGAAGATGCCCTGTGAATCGATGTGTGATAAAATCGAAGAGAAGAGGAAAATGCACGAAAATTATCAAGCGTAATAATGTGATCTTTTATCGTTGGTCCAGAGATTCATTTCACTGACTCATGTTCGTCCAAACGCAACGACTGTATCTCCTCGCGCTTTCGCAAGATCGTTTCGATTATGTATTAACAGGTCGACCTTAGGCGATAGTCACTGGTCTCGAACGTTACTCGTTGCCCTCAGAAATTTGACTGTCGTAATTGGTGCCACGAAATTTGGAGAGAATTTCGTCGACCGCGTCAGCAGTTGTTACTACTCTAATCAGAGATGAAGGCCTTCCCATTGCTCCTCTCGGAACAATGAATATCGGTCAGATTTCTCTTGATCTTGAGAGATCATGAGCAAACACCGATTGCGACAAGAGACAGATAGGGAAGGTGGGGAGCGAGGGATCGACTTCGTTGAATTCACTACGCGTCTCAAAGTATACTATTAATAGATAATCACAAATGCCTTAACCCATACAACACAGAAATTGCAGCAACATTGCAGTAACATTTAAGTAACATAACAATATTACCGAAATGTTGCTGCAATGTTCTGTGCTGTATGGGAATGTTTAGTGTGTTTGTTTGCTAAGATATTTTTTTGGATATGTATGTCTATATATACAGGGTGAGTCAAAAGTATGTTTTAAAATTTCGTGAGCGTGTTCCTTGATATAAAGTATGAATAAATGTTCCAATGAACATTACGCCGAAAATGCTTCGTTATCGAAATTAGGACACAATAGATTTCAAATAATGACTATAATACCTATCAGATCAGTTTCTTTCTTCCACGATGTTGTATCTCTAGTGTTCTGGAATAGTGTTTGTTTACCAGCAAACGCTACTACGACTAGGGTTGCTGTGATATTATGCGCTAGTAAATTTATTATGGTTATTTTAGTTAGTTCCTAGAGAGCGTTTGGCGCCATTGCGTTCCTCCTCCTGGTCAGCAACATCTTCTTGTTCTAGCGTTCATATATTCTCCTGCGTCTCATATACTTGGTATTATTAATAAATAGTTATATTCTTTAAATTAGACCTATACGTCACCCCAATCCATTACAGTTGCCATAATAAAATTTTCAAAACTAGGATTATTAAGCCAAAAATCACGGACATTTTGCTTGTAACCCCGGACGCATACAAAAATGCGAATAGGTTAGCAAATTGATTATAATAAACAATAAATGATTAATTATTTTACATCTCGTTTTCAATAGTACCTACTTAGAGTAAAATGCATATATTAAACATGTTTTTAATTTAAAAGAAGTCTTATTATTAGGTATTTACCTTATTGTACCTATACCTACGTGCTATATTGCCATTGGTATTTTTAAAATATCAATAAAATAACAAATAATTATCAAATATATTAAAGAATCAAATCAGCACAAAACTATTGGTTTTTATCAGTAAATTGAAGTGATTGAATATGATGTGGTTAATTAAATCTAAAATGCAAAATATATTTAGAAATTTTCTTAAACTCCGGACATTAATAATTACCCCGGATACATTCGAAAAATCCCCCCGGACGCCCTAAAAAGAGGACGGTGTCCGGGAAAAAGAGGACGGATGGCAACCCTAACTACGACCCACTGAAAGAAAGGGGAAGGAGGTTGTTAGGTAGGCCTCTGTACTTCTGTACAGTAAGAGACAACGTACCTACATACAATCAAGTGCGTTTTCGAACGAATGCTCCAGTCATGTAAATGTCGTGCTCAGGCATGTGTTGAAAATGATGGAGAACACGTAGAGCATCTCTTGTAAACAACACAACAACAAAACTGTAAACGTTCAAAGAAAGCATTATTTGTTACTGCTGATTTGTGTCCATTATTTCGACAATAAAGCATTTGCGACCATAAGTTCATATGAACATTTGTTCTTCCTTTTTATCCAGGAACACGCTTACAAATTTTTAAAACATACTTTTGACTCACCCTGTATATATGTATATATAATGCATTTCTTTGAAAAGTATCCATTTATGTAAAGTATTCAAAAGTATTTATGGATATGAATGGCAAGGCATTTATGATATTTAATGCAGGAAGGAACGTTTTTTTCCTTCCTTTTTTCTATGCGTATTGCTTGCGAAATATATTGCGGTAATTAGTTGAGGAGCTAATTTTCTCAATATCTATGTCATGGCGAAGTATCAAGCGGAACGTACCTTCTCTGTTTGCTGCGATGCATCTCGGCTGAAAGAAAAAGATTTCGATAATAAGAGGCATTATTAATTGTGACACAATTCCACATACTTACAATCCAGTTTATCAACTTAATACTTCTTTTATATTATTCTAATATTTATAAATAAAAGAGCAAAAATTAATAAAATCTTACAAATTTTTGAAGTAGAGATTACCTATTTTCATCGAGCTCTTTGCAACAAATTAAGGTAAATGTGCATAAAGAGGGCAACCTCACGGATGATCTTGACCTTGACATATGTTGTTAAGGACATAATTCTGAGTAACTTTTCCTTATAAATTAATCGGCGGTCATCGCTTATTAAAAAGTTATGAAGCATTAAAGTTTCCGTTTTGTACATGCAAAGTACATGCGTGGACAGGAAAGAGATTGGTAATTATGCATGAAAACTTTTTCTTATAACTTTATCGTCACTTGTTGCTTATTAAAAAGTTATTACACACACACACACACACACACACACACACACACACACACACCTGTCTCTTATACACATCTAGATGTGTATAAGAGACAGACTCTATATTTTTCAAACTTTTTTTGTTAATAACTTTTTAATAAGCGATGACCGTCGATTAATTTATAAGAAAAAGTTACTCAGAATTATGTCCTTAACAACATATGTTAAGGTCAAGATCATCCGTGAGGTTGCCCTCTTTATGCACATTTACCCAAATTAAACTCGAAGTTAGCGTGTACTTGAACTGAATTTTGTTTCTGATATCATGTTTTGAAGATGCAAACGATTAGTTTGATAGTTATACTCAGATGTTGAAATAATGCAAACGAAGATTGTAAACTTTCTGCGTGTTTGATCACTGTACATAGAGGCGATCCAGATCTACATATGTACTTTGGGCTCGTATTCACATTTCAAATTTAGGGCCGTATGTGGCCGTGTAATTCCAAGCTTATGATAATATTGAACGCACTCTTCGTAATAAGCAAATATAGCTTAGAATCAGGAGGCCACATTTAATGTTACCTATATGAGAGGGAATGCGAATGCTCGTATTTATATTTGTTTATTTTTCTCAGGAATTTGAACCAAAATGTAAATAATTTATTTTGTTTTTCCGGATTTTCATATTTATTTGTAAACAATAAATTCGAGGAACAGAATATTATTATAAAAAATTTCACCGAATACTTTCTTTTCAAGATGAAATATAAATCCCACTTCGGGACAAAAAATTGATTGAAAAATTCCGTTCTGGCGACTTCGTATAATAAAGTATTAAACATCGGCAATGATTTAAATAGTATCGACACATCAATATTATCGCTTCTGAAAATTAAAAAATATTTAGATAAAAGACTTACCGAATAAAATATTTTAAAAGAGTATTTTTCCATTTTGTGGAGTTGATCCGAGATTTCAAAAAAATATATTTTTTTAAATATATTTCTCGTGAACAGAATCAGAATTAGAAAGTATTTTGATTCGAAACCCTGTTATCCGCATGTGTATAATTACATCATTTGAGAAATATAATATATTTTTGTGAATGTATCTTCGGATAAATGAATTTTTTATTGGGTATTACGTACCAAATTTTCTTCGCTGATCAACTTGATGTCGTCCCTGAAAATTTCCATTTGGCTGTAGATGGACAACACTTATTATATTATTTATAACAACATGACTTTCTTAACGTTAAAAATCACTATATCTTTTTATAATGTTAACGACGAAAATAGTGCTATTCGATCTCGATTTTTCGAGCGTCAATGTGATTTACGAACAAGAATCGTCGAGTGGCACTGTCCTACTTGAACTTTCTCGGTTGATAAACAGAAATTCTTCTCGTCAATCTGTCCCTGTTCGCACACAGACTACGAACAATCGGCGCGCATTCGCTACGTTCATTAAAGGAGATAATTTGAAGAAACATAAAACATGAGCGGGCACAAGATTGACTCTCTTATTAACAAACAAAGATTCGCCATTTAAAACATTATTTCTGTTGCAAGCGTTTAATTATGTGTATTATTATCTTAATGTTTTACTATTGCCGGATATACAAGAGTGAGAAAAAGATGCGATTCAGATAAGAATGAACAAATGAATATGTGTAAATACATAACGTATATATCACAAGGTGTTAAAAAGGGATTCAAAATTTAATCTGACGAGTATATTTGCCCTTGAAGTTTCAAGCCCTTCTTTTAACACTTCGCATATTTGATATTCGCAGACCCTATCGCTTTGCTAAATATGCAAAATATATAATGAAAGATTTGTCACGGCAAGTGGCGTAATATATTTTTATTCCTCTAATTAGCAACTGTGTTATCCGGAACGGTTTATTTGCAGGACGGTGCCGCGCTATATTCGGTAGTCTTTTATCGCGTTTACTCATAAGCACAGCGGCGCCGCCTCATTTCGCCAGCAATGCGATTTATTTGTGCCTACTTGTTTGCTGTTTTTATCAGCCGCGATAAATTCCATGGCGCCTCCGATGCGAGCGCGTATAGTTTGTCTTTCTACGTTGTCCGGAATGAAAAGCGCGTGTAAGGTCAAGGGATGCCCTTATCGGGGGACGTCACTCAAAATATTGCATCGAGAAAACTGCATATTATCTCTGCGGGCGCGGTAATTAATAATAATTTTTCAGAATTATAAAATAAAAAAATATATATATATAAAATATGTATTATGAATATCCGTATATATAAACTTCGCTTCACGAACAATGGATTTCAGAGATTATTCAGAGGCAATTGGCTTCCAGAGTTGGGAAAGTTACTTTTAAAAAGTAACTCGTTTCCGTTACTCGTTAGCGTTACTCGTTATTCATTGAAAAAAGTAACTCGTTACTGTTATCGTTACTAAAAAGATAACGAGTCGTTACAGTTTCTGTTACTTTTTTGCTAAATTTTGATGACCTTTTTTTAGAATCCGACTGTCTATGTTGACTAGTACGAGATCTATAGTGATAATGGTTAATCGCAACATGGTCAAACATAACATTTCCTGCTTTTAAAACTCGTTTATGCCCATTCCAAACATATGTATTGTACATATACAAAGTAATATACATAAGTAATAATACAAAATAATGATTATATTTGTTATTGTTACTTAAAGAATGTAACTGCGTTACCGTTACCGTTACTAAAAAATATAACGTCGTTATCAATTCGTTACTAAAAAAAATAACGGTAACGGGGTTACAAGTAACGCGTTACTTCCCAACTTGTTGGCTTCGTATATTATTCGTAGACAAGAATAAGTGGAATAGTCTTGCAACATTTTGTATAAACAACGGATAAATGCTTGCATCATAGCATTGCAGATCGCGTGATGTTGCGATGAATGCGCGACATCGGGATTACAGCAGGATAAAAATTATCTTTCATTCGTCGCGTGCATTCAGCGACGGCAAGATGTAAATGCAAATGAGCGAAATTTGTCCCGGATCGAGAGAAAAGTCAAGGAAAGCTCAACACGTCCGTGTACTTGTTCTTCTTAGTCACTGCAGGAAGGGTACGATAGCTTCATAATGAAAGAGCCGATACGTGACCGGTTCTATAGATTTCGCGGAACCTCTCGAGCTTGAGCCAATACGTGCCGGAATATCAGGTAATATGTGCTTGAACGTCAAGCCTACTGCTCCAGTTTTATTTCTCTAAAGCTCCTTTGGCTTTCGCTTTAATGCAATTCGCGAATTGGATGACGTGTTTTGTAAAATTTGACGTCAGTATGAAGCATTGATAAACATGCATATATGTACATATAATCCCTTTTTCCAGATTCCTGCGATATATATATATATATATATTCTATAAATTTCAAAATATATTAAGAGAAATGCAATCCCTCTGTATTTCTTTAAATCGGTGAATAATGCTGATGTAACTAATTATTTATTAACAGATATTGCTTTTTGCAAAAGAATTTATTTTTTTTTATATTGCTTCACATAAAGACCGAAACTCTCTTTTAATCTGCATATTATAAGATGGAATACTTTCAATATCTCATGTAACAAAAAACCGATTTAAGGATCGTAAGGATTAATTCAGGAAAATGAATAGGTATTTTTTTCCTAGATTTAAACAATTATCATCTTTTTAAAACCATTTATTTGATTAGTTGCATTTAATCTGCTGAAAAAATATGTAAATATATATTTTGATAGATGATTTTCTATGTCCTAATTCCTCTAGCTGCAGTTGAAAGTTCCAAACTTTCCGAGAAATATTGTTTGTCTCTCGCGGTGAAAATACAATCTGTTTTTCTCCGTGTTGGTTATTGTTAGTGCTCGCCATCGACTCGGAGTGTGTCCACAAAATCGATTGCAGCCTTCTGGAACGGACTTATCTGACCCACCCACGTCTCTTGTCATTTCTCACAATCGAGAGACCCTCCGCTTTCTGGCAGTTTATATTTTGTGTCAAATATATATATATATATATATATATATATATATATATATATTGACACACATATATATATATATATGTATATATGTACACTACTAGTCAAAAGTTTTAGCACATCTTATATTTTTACTAACAATTCCAATTTTTTAGAGTTATGATATACTCTTTTATTTTCAATCACGGAAGTATTCGATAAAATCGCTCAAAAGTGTCGAAAAATAATTATAAGCGGAAATTATAAATAAATTTCTCAAATATAGACACATATCATGTATATCGATCGAATGAAAAATTGATTTCAAATTTCGCGCTAGACACCGATAAACATTTGAATATTACGTGGGCGACTAACAATAAGCTATTTAATAAACAATAATTTATCAGAGCCCGAGGAGGTTACTTTAAGAAGTCGAAAATCTAAAAAAAGTTCTTTTTCCAGTTTCAATAAAAAAATATAATAATAAATTGATAATCATAATATGTGCAAACTTTATTTATATTTTATTCTTTATATTACGAAATTTCTACAAACGGAGAGTATGCTGAAACTTTTGAGCGGTAGTGTATACAGGGTGTTTCAGAAAAACGTGGCCAAACTTTAAGAGCATATTTTACTCACCGTAAGGATGAAAAAAAGTTATGTGTGAATAAGTTATATAAAAGTTATATAGGAGTAAATTATGCTCTTAAAGTTTGGTTACCTATTTCTGAAACACTCTGTATATATATTTGATACACAATATATATTAACATTGATAAAACATTTTATGATGTATGTTTTCTGATATGTGTGCACACGAAATGCACATTGCGATTTTCTGTTAAAAGAAATAACTTCTTTTTCTAGCAAAAGTTGCGTCTGAGCAGTAAGTCTTAAATGAGGACAATTTAAGCTACTGAATGAGTAAAGAATTATGCATAAATCAGGAGCGGCGCGCGCTGAACGTGTGCTCTGTTTTACTATTTCTCTCTAAAGATTGCAAATTTATATATACAACTGTATATATAATGCATGATATTTAAATATCGCTATTTGGAGTGCAGTTACTTAATAAAAAGAAATTTTTTAACTGATATCGCTGAATTAACGATTAAAAATAGATTAGATAACACGTGAATAATGATCCAATTTGCATAAGAAAGATATATGCAGAACAAATGTGTATAAAAATAGAAATCCTGCCTTTTTAAAAACATTTAGTATATTTAAAGCATTTAATCGGTCGTTTTTAGGTTTATAAGCATCTTTAGAATGTTGGAACATTGGAATATAGACATTTTAGATTTAATCTATTTATTTTATTTTTAGATATTGCTTCAAAGATATCAGTTAAAAAATTTTCTCTTATTAGAGGATACACATATACATATATAGACATATTTAATATATATTTCTATATAAATATTAAACTAAATAATAATTAAACAGAAAAATTTATCTTTGTAGTGTAATTTATAATTGACTTAAATTCACAATTAATAAAATTAAGATTTAACATAATTAAAACGAAAAAATTGGTTGCAATTTATTAATCAATTTTCTAATAAATGTATTAATATCAATTAGCCTTGTGTTTCATGATGGAATTCAAATTTCTTGGATTGATTAATGAAACGTAAGAAAATTATATATTTAATAACTTAATAATTGTTCTTATTAAAGAGACATAACTATTGGGATTGCGGCGTTAAGGGCGGAAGGTGTTAAACGAGTGATAAAATGACACGAGTGTGGTTAATACGTCTTTTTCTACGTTTCTATTTATTATGAAAATATAATACAAAACATCCTATGTTGTATTACATAGATAACAATGCTCAATTAACGTTTTTTTTCCTTTTGTCTTGTAACGTTACCATCCAACACTATGAGAAGCATGTCGGGATAGGTAAGGTCTTGTTCTCGTCTCTCTTCCTCTTTTTATTTATTCATTTTCCTTCAATTGGAGAAAAGGCCCGATATACAGAGAGATATATAGACGAAACGTTATAGAGCAAGATTACAGATTTGAGAACGAAGAAATCAAACTAGTTTTACAAAAAAGAGCGCTCGCTAGAGCACGAGCCAGACGGTAGGAGACAGGTTTACAGAGATAGGGGAAGATGGATGAGTAGGGCAAGGGGGATGGATTTTTTAGGTCTTGTTTCGCGTGTCGATGCACAATTGGAGTTTTGTATTAGCGCTAGTTTACAAATAATACAAATGTATGTAAATATTCGTTACAATAATAGATTCTCTCTTAGCGAGAAAGAAGCTTAAAGCTAATTCATCTAGCGTCACTATCATTTTCACACCATGCTAATACTACGTGTTCCAGCTGGTACCCATGAACAGCTTGGTCGTTCGACGAAGGTCCTCGATATACAATATATATTTCTCAAGCGACTCTAACGTGCGTAACGAATCGCTCGTAACGATAACTGTCCGCGATCCATATCCCGTATTTAGCGTTAAACGTGACTGTTTGCGATGTAACCACGCGTTCTTCACATGAGATAAACAAGAGACAAAATCAGACGGATGGTTTTAACGCTAATTATGAGATACAAATCGTTTTTGAGCATTGGACAAAAATGTTGCTTTAACAGATATTGGATATCACGTTTCAGTGTCGCTATAATTATCGGTGTTTTTTTACATTAATAAAATTTCCGATTCAATGAAGCTTAAATGAAATTCGATGGCACGAATAATTCATATTCCGGCAATATCTACCTTGATTCACACTGTCGATGAGCGATCGAAGGACTTTTGCTAATTTAAGAATGTGCGATTAAAGATTTTCACAGATTCGGTGCAATGTAAAATGTGTCTTCTAAAGAAACTGAATAATTTCGAGTCTTCCATTATCGAAGTATCAGCGAGAGAATAACTTTCATTGGATATTATCGATTTGCTGTCATGTATTCAGCTGTAATTAAATTACAGCTGGACGAGGAATCGAAGTTGACGCTATCGTGTATTTGAAGTTACTATAAACTATAGAATTATAATTTCTTTATTTGTCTGCACCTTAAATATCTTTATCAAATTTTTAATCGCAATGTGGTCAATTAATTGTCGCATAGTCATTAACAGTATGTTTAATTTAATCCTGAATTCTGACGAGGTCATCCGTTAAGACGGAGTGAAGTTTACTTAAAGCCATATTTTTCTTTTCTTTTGCTCAAGAGAGGATTCGAGTGAGATTGAACAAGTAAAATGAATAGTTAGTATCGTCGTCGTAATGCGAATGCAGAAGTTTCCACTTTACAAGTGTGCTCGAAATGTCGATTTTATTTTTCCACTTTTCTTTTCCTCTCTTTTTCCTCCAGTTTCAATTAAAAGAACCTTGAGGTTCTTGATAAATATAGATAGCGATCCCAGCTGTCACAGGCACCGAGTGAAATACATTAGCAATCTACAATAACTATATCACTACCTCGGAGGCGAAATACAATCGTCTGGAATGTTTATTATCGTCGCTCTCTACGTGCTAAACGCGCCAACGTTATTCCCGTCGAAAGTAGTCTCGATCGGCAAATAATTAATTAGCCAGCCAGGCTGGTCGATCTAGGCAATTAGTGTCATCTACGTAAATGCTAAGTACAATTAGCACTACGGTCAGAATAAGTTAAGGGCCATACATAATGTCCGTGTGTATACGTGTACATCATACGTATGTGTGTGTTTGTGTTTTATGTATGTGTCGTGAAGCGTGTATGCTTGTATGTGAAGGTATGCGTGTAAGTGTGTGCATACGCGGCTGTGTTCGCATGCTGTGTAAAGTGTAGACGGTGTGTGTTATCTACGAATTTTTTTTTTCATTATCGGTATAATATAATTTACCTTTAGTACCTTTACGCCGTTAATTACGCTCGTTTTTAATTCTATATTGCTCTTTGTATTGCTTCGGCGGCAGTATAGCCCTACTAATCATGCAAGGTATATTTTATTGGTAGTTCTTCCTCATTACTAATTAATAAGTAATCATAATAGTGAGATTAGTGTGGTGGTAATAATAATAATCATAATGATAATAATAATAATATTGTTCATTGTTATCATTGCTGTATATAATGATAACCGTAATGGTCGTAATTCTTAATTTGCGACTTGCTGTCAAACGCACTATATAGCGGCTAAAGTATGCACTTTCTCTCTCTCTCTCTCTTTCTTTCTCTCTCCTTTCCGCTCACACGTGCATACGTGCGCACGCGATTAATCGTGATTAACTTAATCACGCTGTCCTATTAATTAATTCGATATAATTTCGTCGGTAATAACCGCGTCAACATATTTCTATAAATATAGTTAACTTTATGTTCTGCGTGTGTACTGCACCCTTAAGTAAAAGCTACAAAATACCTGTGTGCGCACACACACGTACACATCCGCACAGCACACGCACTCGTTCTTTCAGCACATTTTCTCTCCTTTCTTTCCCTCCTTCTTGTGATTCCGCCCTTTATTTTTCCTCCCGTTTCGCACATTTTTCCATGGCGAAATTGTGCATCGTATGCATCTCGTTTCCATCATTTTTCGCGAAATCAAAGGATCCTACATACGCTCGTAACACGTGTTCGTCACGATTGGACGCTATTTTTCATGCTACTCTTTAATTTCCTAGTAATCATGCTCGCTTAGGCTCGCTATGTTCTCCTCATCGTTTTACAAGCGTTTAATCGTTCTGCTTCTTAGCGTGATTTATTATTTTGTTAATAAGTTATTCTTGCTTCCTTTCTTTTCTGTTTCTCATGTTCCGCTGAATCCGACCACATAAATAATCGCGGTCGGCTACGTCATCGTAGGCTTAAACTATTGAAAATTTGTTGTGATCTATTCTCATTCCCCATTCTCTCTATCTCGCACTCTCGTTCTCTCGCATTCCCTTTCTCTCTCTTCCTTTCTCTCGTTTTCTTTAATTAATAATTAATATTATATCGGTCGCGCACCTCATCAAGGACGCGCGACCGTCTACGAAGTTATTGCTTTTGAATACCCCGGCTTCTTTGGGAGCATCCAATTGGAACAATATCCTGTAAATATCAGTCGTACTCGGAATGGGAGGGGTGGCGGAGTGGGATGTAGGATCGCTCGGACTGGCGAATCTTCTTTTTGCTGGGTTTTTTACGGATAGCTATCACAATACGTACAATATCAATATCTATATGCGTTATAGGTAAGGTAAAGGTTCACCTGATATCACATACATCCTGAAAGTGTCGCGGCCGTTTTTATTCGCTGTTCGTCGAGTCAACGAGGACAATTTCGCCGGAAGCATGCGTTTGATCCCCCACCTGTACGGGTCCTTTCTTTTTGCCGGATTTAATCTCTTAATATATTCTTTCGTAATTGAGCGGTGAAACGCACAGATGTGAGAAAGCGAACTGAGATAGTGACAAGAAACACGGTGACATTTTCGATTCAGAGATTTTTTCTGCGATCCTACGATAAATTATGTAAAATTTTGTTACGCAATTGAATATGCAAACGGAATATCAGAAATCTGTATCAATAAACGTTTTCATATGGGTTACATTTTTCTGTTGTTATACATCTGATGAGTTTTGAAGAATAAATTTATATTTGGAAATCGATCCAATTTCGAAGATGGGGGAAGGAGAGATTTATCGAGTGGATCACTTTTGTTGGATCGTGGAGACAACAAGTGCGGAAATTATCCTCGTTACTTCGTAAATTTGTTTTCATGCCGTCCGACAAGCAGTTGGTTTTTCGCCGTCAATAACAAGAATAATAATAATTCAGAATCGCGTTACCGAGATGATTTGCCGTTTTATTAGGGAGCCGTGTTATTGCTTTCGTCTCAACGTCGTCTTCAGTTCCTTCAAACCTGTAATTGACACTGACCGTACTCGCATGAAACGCGTTAAACACGCTAAACAATAATTTACTGGCGTATAGGCACTTTTTCTCTCTGTATCTTCTCCTTTTTCTCTATCATCCTTCCTTTCTCTCTTTCTTTCTTTCTCTCCCTCTCTGTCTCGCTCTCATTTTCTCTCACTATCTTCCTTTCTCTCCCTCTCACTCGTCTGTCCCCTCCATACCGGGGAACAAACTCACTCTGTAGAATTTGTTGCTTTCGTTTAATCGTTGTATCTCCTTCCCGTTCCTTATCACTAACAACGATTTAAAATCACGTTTAATTGGATTAACATGAACTCTGCGAGCTTTCAATAGTACGAGAAAAGAGCGTTGAGAAGATGAAAGGGGGAAGAAGTGGCTCGTGTCGATAAAGTTATATTGCAATAGATAGAAGGAGTTTCCTGCCCGGTTCCACACATTCAAAATACAATCTTTTTCCATTGGCGAACATTTCATTGAATTTATATTGCTGCGCTGCCTAGCGAGAACGATGATAACGAATGAATCCGTATATCACATATTTCAAAATTATGCAATATATCGAAATTAGAGTGTCAAGAGCGGTTTATAGCCATAAGCTGAATTTTTGAAAATGTGTATAAGAGCTAAGTGATGGAAGCTAAGGCATTTCCTTTAGAAATAAATAAATCCTTCCAATATGATGTTGAAAATTCTGTAATGCGCGATTAACTATCTTCAAATTCGCTTGGATACATGTTTGTGGAACCGGACGATAGGGACCTCGTAATACGAATTCAGATTGCGCGTCATCGCGAGGTAACTCAGTTACAAATATATTGCAATTCTCTTTGGCGTGTCCGCGCGGATACAGCCCCGACTATCGATTTCGTCATTTATTTATTCTATCGTTTGACGGTATCCGCGATCAATTTCAGCGTGAGTTGAGAGGCCGTTCATTATCGATCTCGTAAATGCGTTACCTCGCACACGGGCGCGTGCAATTTTAACGACGGGCAAATGTCGTCCGACACTCCTTTTAATTATGCGCTTTTCGGATAGCACCGACAGCCGTTGCGTAACATACACGCAGACACAGACGGCGCACGCACACGAAGACACGCGTGTACAGTGTTAACAGACAAAGTGTGGACAGCACAGTAAACGACGACAGGTGTAGAAGACATTTCCACGACACGAAGTACGAAAAGTGATCATCTCACAATTTCCAAGGAACCGGCCTTATTAACCATCTAACTATAACATTAACCGCCCCGACAAGTCCCGGACACATTCCGAAGCCGAGTTCGATTTTCGGCTTTCGCTTAAGGCATCCCGAAAAGTGCGGCGCGATTCCTTTTTTATTTATCTATCTTTTTTTTTTCTTATGCCAAACGTGCGCGAATCGATCGAGCACCCGCGAGAGAGGGATCGGAAGTCACTTACATAGTCCGTTTGCGCGAATCGTTCTTGCTCTCGCTCTCTTTGTACTTAATATCACTATTATAGTTGATTACGTCGCTTATTAAAGTTTTATTGACTCGGTTTCATCCTTGAAAGGTTTTTATTGACTCAGTTTCATCATTATTGACTCGTTTTCACCCTTGAGCGATTTTGTTTTTTTTTCCTTCCCTCTCTCGATCTCGATTTCCCTCGATCGCATTCGCCACATTCTTCGCGTAACACAAAAACAATGAGAAATTCGTGCGCTTCGTGATTACACGACAATTCCACAGCGCGTCGCATTTCCCGAATTATTTCGTCGTGCAATTTATATTGGACTCTCAAATTCGTGTTTTCAGAAATTTATCCTCGCTTACTTCGTAAGTTGTGAATATTATTAAACATACTAACGCGAATCACATCTATTCCAGATAAATTGTAAGATTTCGTAAGTTGTAAGATTTAAAAATTTATATTTTCCTCTTATTTGTGTTAATGTTAAATTTTAAAGCTGTTGTATTGTTCTATTGGAGTCTATTAGTAATGAAACTTTGTATTGCATTGACTTTGTACGCATTGACTCGTATTTTGACAACGATTCTTCTCTCTCCTTTTTTCAGCGCCGTCGAATTAATCGCGAATCACGAGCATCGAAAGTAATCCGAAAGGTAGATGAACATCGAAATTCCGCGCTCGGGTTGGCTCAAACATTTGTACATTTGCTTGGACATTAACACGTAAAATTATGCTAGATTGAGTATTGCTTTGCCCTGATTCGAGCGCGATCGTTAACGATCGCTGTACTAGATATGAGATGAAATTCATAAATTTCTCAATCGCTCGCGCGTTCTGAAGTATCAAAAGGGTGTTCTGCGTTTCTCATCGGCATGATTCATCGGGAGGAATTCGAAAAACAGCCGAGACATTATCAAATATTTATTATTATCAACCCGGCACTACACTCGCGATCAACAAGTATAGTCACGTATACCCCCGAGGTACGCGAGGAGTATCGCTCCTATTCGACTAATTAATTTCTTCCGCATTGATTTCGTTATTGCTCTCGGGTTAAGACGCGAATTGCTCGGTTTTCCATTGCTTACTAAGTTAAACCTCGCGTGTACTCGCGCGATAAATAAAACTCCTCTCGATAAAAAATTCATTTGGTGTTCATTGGTGCGCTTGTGTTGGAAACTACACGTAGTATACTTCGCGACGAAGTTACGTAATTAAAACGATCAAACCGTTCGGGAACGATAGGGAAGATATATTCGTTGCTTTTTTTTTAGGCGAAAATAAAAAAACTCCGAAAACTTTCGTAAATACTTTACGGTTTTCGGCATCGAAACTTCGGCCGGCTTAAGCGTCCATTATCTCTACTTAAAGTTTCCTTCGCTACGAAGTGTTTGACTGGATTTTACGAACGCACTTTTGGAGCTTAATCCACCGTAAAAGATGTTTCCGTTTTCCATGTGTCTTATATCGTGAGTCTTATATACGTTCCGACAGAAACTCGTATAATATTTACGGATCAATTGCTTTCCATGTTCGTGCAGCGCCTTTCCCAGTTTCTGAAACTTCTTCATGCGATTAATCGATAAATCTTACATCATAAAAAAATACTCAGTTTAATTCCAACAACATTTCTCCGAACGAATTCTATTTTTGCAAAAATCAAATATGAAAATATTGAAGTACAGAAATATTATATTAACTTAGAATTTCTTCATTAGATGTGTCATTTATTAAGCGCTATCCTAATAACACGATATTACATGTAAAATAAACGTATAGCGTGCAACTTTGCTCGTCGATATTCAATCAACCTTCATCACCGATATAACAACAGTATTTCATCCATTCTTTATAGAATGCTACTCAAAAATAGCTTCTGTTTCTCTTAACGTTGAATATCACGATATCTTTAACGTCGATGCATTAATCATGCACAACGTCAATCGCGTTATAAGAATTTTTGATACTTTAATATACTTTTGTCATCTTAGCAAAAAAAATTAAACATAAATAAAAGAGGGAAAGAGAAACTGTGACAATTTTTATTGAAATAAATGAATTTAAATAAGAAATGAATTTCTGTGTAACTTAATCGTCATTCTTTTGACAGTTATTTTTACTGAACAGTCTACTTATAAAACCTTTTATCATTTCGGGTTTTTAATAAGTAAACATAGAAATTTATTGTGGAATAATATAAAGGAAGCTTGAAATGTGAAAATTTCATGTTTCACATTATTTGCAATATTGTGTAAGTAATAGCGATTGCACGTACGATCAACGAACGAAACTCGGAAAGGCATCGACACGGACAAGAATTGGTATTCGCGGCACGTCTAGCGACAAAATGAAGGAAGAACGTAGAACCGGAAGCCGGCCGCTTGATCGAAACGCGTGTAACGCACTTGTCGGAAATAATCGAAGAAAAAAGTGAATTCGAGACCTTCACGCCGATATTTATCGAATATTGGCCCGACTGGGGACCCAGCTCTCGCCAGTATAACATTATTTATAATAGTTTACTTCATCTTGCTGCTTATACAATATGCTTTAAGTGCTGATTTCGTTTAAATAGTCCTTTATACTACCGCTACTTCCTAGTACTCATGACATCGTTGTGTGTATCGCCTATATATATATATTTATATAATTATATACATATTTATTACGTGGCGGAAAGAAAATGCGGGACGAGACTGAAACCGATGCTAACAATGTAATGATATTAATAACGATATTACACACCTTTACAGTCGAGTCGTCTTAATATACAGCCATGGACAAAATTAGGTACCCTACTCATTTAACTATTCCTTCCAATTTTTAAGTAAATTGGAAGGAATAGTTAAATAGAGAAAAAAAAACAAGAGTGCCTAATAATTTTGTCCACGGCTGTATATGTATACATGTGTGCACGTGTGTACGTAATTGCAATTGTGTTGTATATTCGAGTGTACGTGTGAGTCACGCACATATACGTAAGTATCGTGATACCTACTGTATATAATGCATCGGTAAACGCGCGTCAGTTTACAACGCATCCTCGTTACAATCCGTACGGTACAAGTGTGTCCCCTCGCTTCGCATTCGCTCTGACGATCAATCGGTGGACGACTTTAAATTATACCGGCGCCGCGACTTTCGATTCTTCCGCGGGATGCCCCTCGCCCGCTTTCCTCCCCGGCGCGAAAATCAAGCCACACTTTCCGATTTTTCTCCCCGCCGCTCTCGCAAACTGCGACACGCAAATCGCGCGAATTGTCGGAAGCGCGGTACGGGTACGTTATAACGAGCGTATAATCAGCGCGAGGAAGTTTGCACAATTCGTGACACGAATATTCCGTTCCGGCGAATGGTCGTATGAGGTAACGGCTCGCCGCCGTCGCGCCGCCGCGATAGACATCTGTATAATCCGGCGTAATTTCTCCTTGTACTTATAAATGAAGATATACGTCGCCGGCGTTTTCTACCCGGAATTTATTACCGAGCTACGCGATATCCGTCGCCCCCCGACACTCGATCGGGAATTATTTCTCGCGGTGACAGAAGCGTATCTTCGCGCGTCAAAGATTAATTGGTAATGCTAAATAATAAAGTGTGTAAGTCGGTTCCTCGTTTCTCATCAGCTCTTGAGTTTCCGGATCTGACTCTAGAAAGTAATAATTTAATTCACACACACACACACACACAAACACACACTCACACAGAGGATATTCACAGGATATTCATCGTCACGGTTTTTTGAGCCATGCGCTTTCAATAGCTTGACAAATAGAAATCGTAAATTAAAGCTTCCCATTTTCTTAAGATTTTAAGATCCCCAGGAATCAATAAGGATGACTGGTTATTTCTGCCAGTTTTTGACTTGATAGGAAAACCCGATTGACTATACTTGGCATGTACTTAACGCTAGAAATAGATTCTGAACACATCGATCTCTAAGTGTCGTGCTGTCAAGCGCATTTTATTATCAATGGAAAAGAGTCCAAGGTATCCGGGATCTCTTCTGAAACTGGATATACAACGCGAATTCAACGTCACATTTGCCCTAGGGATGCCTACGATACTCCGATGGTATCATTTTATTGCTGGGCATTATTGCGTTGAATTATTACTACGTTGATTACCAAAAGTGTAGAATTCGCGCAAACTGTTGGATGATAATTCTCGGATACTGCGGTATTGCGTTTTATTAATTTTAATAAAATATTACATGAATAATAATTGATAAAATACCATATATTCATGTAAGCATCCCTGTTACACTATGGATTAAATTGGACCTCAACGTTAACAATGTTTTCCCGCTACACCCAAAGTCAGATCCATTCATCCCTTTCAATATTGTCAGGATTCTATCCGACTGCATGCAATCCTGTGCAATGTCAACGTAAATGATAATCATAAGGACACTGATAGATGATAGCGATATTGCAATGTAAATTACGTAACGTGCATTAGTGTCCCAATATGACATATTCCAACTAACTTAGTGGCAATTTCTGCAGACAACCGTGAAGTGATTAACGCCGTTATCCTGCAACACTTTGGTTACGGTACAGAACATAATTAACGATCTAAGATGCAATCACTTCATAACGCGCGCTCGCCTTGCACTTCATATCGTATTTGAAGTAAACGGGGAGAGATTTTGAGGTATACACTACGAATCCGACAATCTCTAGGTCAAATCTGCTTACTTTAGTTGTAATTTGGTCACCGTAACTAGAATATTTGTGCTCTGCGTTCGCATGAAATATTTGATTCCTCTTTTGAGGAACACGGTCACGTCCACCGCTTGGTATAATACGATTACCATTTTCGACAGAATTCGACGTACGCTCGGCGTTCTGCAGTTTAAAAGTCGTTTCCACCATTAATCTCTGGTAGACGTTATCTTCTCTTTTAGATCGTAGATTACGATACTATGATATAAACAGTGAAATGGAATATTCACTTAATCATAGTTAGCGCCGGTGCAACCGACTCTGAAAACGTTCCGTAATTAACGAACTTCGTTTTTTCATTTAGCAAGCTTGGGCATCAGCGGCTGCCCAATTAGCCTCGTTTGGACTTTCGGCCGATATACGATGCCGTAAAAACTGATCACGCTTAATCGCGATTGAGAGTAAAGAGAGTGGCATATTATTTCGGATCCAAGGACCGTTGTCTCTTACGTTATCTCTCCTTGAACGTTCCGTTTCCCTTTTTTAATTCTTTTCTTTTTCTATACTCTTCCTCTCGCTTATGCCTAAGGCAACTAACAAACGGTTAAAAAATTGTCAAGGCCCTCGTTGGAAGGATTACAAAAGTACGTCGCGCATTTATCTGGTCTGTGTCTAACACAGTGTACCTTATCTGAGAGGAGAATCATTTCGTTGCACCGTGAGAGGATCCGAGAATCCGAGAGTGTCGGCCGAATACGAAAAGCTGTGGGTGTTCTCGCCGCCCTGAAAATTTTCGCGACCTCGCCAAAAATCCAGATGAATGGCTGTGTTCAGCAAAAAAAGCAGCTTTGCAACTGTTGTAAGATTCTTTAATATGATTGGTTTATACACTTAGATCCCCAGTGAAGAACTAAGGACAAGAATCAATCATATTAACACATTCGCAGCCGGCGATTCTAGCGTGCGGCCTAAAGTTGGGAGCCGCGCGTAATTTACAAAAATCTGTAGTTAGGTGCCGTAAGGTTCTAATAACATTAAAATGAGAATGAAAATGGAAAAAATTGCTTAATAATATCATACTTGTAAATTGAATACCGAAATCATTTTGCTAGCAATTGTATACCGGTATTATATATATCTCTATTTTTATAATACCGGTATTCTGAAAACCTTAATGAATACCGGTATTGGATGTCAAGTACTGGATATAACCGAAATTTTCATAATACCGGTATACATATAATTTTTCGGTAATACCGGTATTACTACTATTATATATATGATATTATTTTATAAGATTTCGTATGTAGGTTCGACCTGACTGGCCAGATATATTTAATAAAACACAACGTTTCGACCACAGATTGTGGTCCTTATCAAGTGAATCGTTGTAGCGCAAAATCACATATATGACATGTGCCCCAATAATTATTTTATAACTTAAGAAGTTTCACATATAGGTATTTGTTTATGATCATCTCGAGTGATATCTAACAAATGTTATTTGTAAATGTATATAGCATTGACATATGAATATATAGAGCTCACTTCACAAAAGTCATAATCTCATATTTATATTGTTATTTATATATACATATTTATATTATACCATATTGTTTCTTTTTTGTAATTTTTAAAAAATATGTATTAAAATGTATTACAAATCGAATTGATTTCTAATAATATTGATGTATTATATAATAATACCATTATAATACCGGTATAATACCGGTATTACCGAAAAAATTATGCGTAAACCGGTATTACGTCATACCGATATTTATATTAATCGGTTTTTATTTCGGTTAAAATTATTATATACAAAACCGAAAAATACCGGTATATTTCGCTTTTAATCTCTGCAGTTGTAACCACTTATTGTTTGAGATTGAAAGAAATTTTCACGTTATAAATCTAAATAGAAAAATTTTCAAATTTATAAATATGCGAATATTAAAATTCAAAAAAACTTTATTGAATATATTTTTTCTAAATAATGAAATACTTTTACATATATAAAAATAAAATTTAATATTTCTTTTGTATTTCTTTTTTTTAATATCTCTTTTTTATATGTTTCTTTTTTGAAGTTTATCTTTTTCTTTATTTCCTTTCAAACGCTCATTCTGAGGAACTTGAAACCAATTTATTGTTAGATAACTGCTGTAATCATAAATACGAATCATAAAGTCATCTGCGTTCCTATAAATATAAAATGATATAAAATTACATCAGCAGCAACCAGCTATAAATTTTCAAATGACATAAAATTATGTCAGCGGCAACCAGCTACAGATTTTCAAATGACGTAAAATTACGTCAGCAGCTGCAAATATACACTGTTAACCCTCAAACACTTCGGCACCACTTTTAAACACACCACATGGGTGAGCCTAACCCAACGACTTGTTTGCTCATAACTCGGGATCTAATACATCAATTTAAGTTTCTTTTTTTTTTAATCGATACCCCAGAAAGTAAGGAAAAAGAATATATAGGTAAGAATTCCCGAAATTTATAGCGACTCAAGATATTTTGACAAAAACAAAAACAAAATTTTTGAAATTGTGAAAAAAATTGGGTTACCGTAAAAAGTTGGGTTACCGTAACCCACAGATGAGTTTGAGGGTTAAAAAAGATATGAAATTTACAACACATTTACGATACTACTGTAAATGAAATTTACAAACTGAGTATCTGAAATAAAAATTCTTGCACTTGTATAGCTAAATTCATATACGGACATGAATTTTAATCACTAATATGAAATTTTTAATTCACACAACATTGAATATTAAAAACCCGTTTAACAATAAGATTTTTTTGAATACGCAAGGTAATAATACATATTTTCGATTGAAAATGAGAACATTTGTATATGAGCAAACAGATGAGCGTAGTAATATTACTGCTCGATACTTTTATTTTCGAAATACCACTCCTTTAATTTTCAACTTCGTATTTGAAATTTCATATACGGTATCTGCATAAAAACTTCCTAATTTTATATTATTTTTAATACAGAGTTTTCTAACAGTGTATTAAAGACTCTTACAACGATTGCAAAGTTGTTTTTTTCTGTTGAACGCGGCCAATAATCGAGATACGTCGCGTGATGAAAAAAAATCGTCAATTTTCGTTCTGTCTTCGATCGCACCCTCGTGAAGCTTTTTCTCACGCGAACGCGGGCTCTGCGCGACGTGCGAAAGTACCGATTTACGAGCACGCGATTCGAGCCGTCAGCGACAGGCGCGACAAGCGGATTGCTCGCCGCGTTTAGCGCGTACACGTATTGCGCGATCGTGTACATCCGCGTGTCGCGTGTCTTCTGAAAATTACGCCCAATTAGCGCAGATTGCACCCGGACGTGTATCGGCGCGTCGATCAGTAGCAGTTGCAAATGTTGCAATTGCAACGACCGCGGGAGGATTGAACTGACGAGCGCGCGAATCGGATTTTTATCCTATTAAAAAAATCACGCACGTCGACCGTCCCTTCCGATAGTTGGACGTTACTCGGGGACTGATTACACCAGGACCACAAAAAGAAATTTGTGAAAATCAACTGGGATCAGGGTAGGTGATTCTTATAGATTTTGGGTCGCGAAAAACAATGCCAATTGGCCAAATTGCTCTATCACGTCACAGTTTTGAGTTAATTGCAGTTAAAGTTGCAAGAAAGGGCTATTTTAGTGAATTTTGGCATATTATAACTACAGTATGTGACATATGTTGGAGAAGTTTTATTGCAATCAAAATTAAGCACATTGTTAGGACTTTTAAAAGGAATTTGTTATGTGTCGGTTATGGTTAAAAATTTCAAGTGATTTAATACATATCTTTGCAATTTAGAAAAAACTTAGACGTGGTGGACAAAAACGGCCAACGGATTCGACTTCAGCGACCCAAAATACGTATAGTACACGTGGTCTAGTTTGTATCAATTAAAAAGAAAATTTGTGATCCTGTGTTATTATCGCGCTCCATTCTTTCCTGGAACATAGCCCGCGTTAATTTTAATCCCATTTGCCCGCGCATGCCGTCCAGTCGTTATTACATCAAGCATAATTCCAGCAACTTTCGACTGAACGAAAAATATTCTATATTCAATAAATTCGATTTTTTGCGATATTGCGGGAGATGACAAATGAGGATTTCGCGGCGGTCCGAAAACGCGCGTTCAAATAAATACGCGGCTCGCGAGTTAAAACAAAATAACGGCGTGGACGGAAATCGCAATTAAATCAAAGATAAATTGAAATAAAGCGACGGTCAGGCGGGCGGCGGCGGCGGCGGCGCGGCCGGATATTGCAATTAAATCAAAGGTAAATTGGAGCGAAATGACGGTCGACCTGCGCGGGCTAAATTAAAGTTAAATCAAACGTAGATTAAAACAAAATGACACGGGCGCGAATTCGCCCGATGTGGATTAAAACAATGTTGGGTTTTATAAGCGGCCGATGGGGGTCCCGCTTTAATTCGTATTACGGCGAAATTAAACGGTGGTTTGATAAAAAAAAAGATATCACACAGTTTGATAAAAAAATATATATATTCGGCGGCGGCATATTCCGCCTCGGAAAGCGCGACGTAATTAAACGAGGTTTCGAGTTCGATAAATCGCGCGACGAGGCGGCGCGGCGCCGCGGGCGCGGGAGAAAAATCCTCCAGGAAAACGAGCGCGACTGAAGACTGAAGAGAAACGTGTACGGGAAAGCGTGGCCATTTTCACGGCGGCGAGCTTGCCAATTAGGGCGTACGACGACTCGACCGGAATTTCCCGGCCGTCTGACCTTAAAACCACTGGAGGTGCAAGGACACTCGAGATGGGAGAGTAGAAGGACCAGTAGTCAAGAGAGGACTATCACGTGTGTGTGTGTGTGTGTGTGTGTTATGTGGGTGTGTTGTGTCATCACGTGTGTACGCTTGCGTGTAGTACGTGTGTGCTTGCGTAAAAGAATCTCCGTCGACCGCGTCAGTCGCACGAGAATATTGCGCACGTCTGTAGTTCTGTAAGTAGAAGTTGTTTATACTGTGCCACGAAGAGAGTACGTTCCGACGTTGATTCTGACCTCGACTTCTCGAGCACGCCATGAGAAGGCTTTCTTTAGGAGCCAAGTTTCCAGATCGAAGCGGGAAGTACGAAAGAGGAGGATTTAAGTTCCGATTGGACGGGGAAGGGCCCTCTACTCGTTTTTTATTCCTTGCCGCACTACCGCGTGCTATAACGATGCCCTAATTACTACAGGCGATTAGAGGTGATCAGGGGTTGCTTGTTAGTACGTGGTTAGTACGCGAGCTGCTAACACGCTATCGTTACGTTTTATTAAATATTTGTTAATGCATAATATAGTATTAAAAATGTAGCTTTAAGTGGTCTCGTGTTATCAATGACGCTGCTTGCATTATGTCTACTTGTATCACCGCTCGCAATGGCGACAAAAACTTTTCCAGCTCTCGCGCGCGACCACCGTTGATGAATAAATTTCCTTATCGTTGAATATAAATAATAATGAATATGTATATAAAAAAATTTGAACTTTTAAATTGATTTGATCCAAATGAACGAGAGCTCTTATACATTGATGATAATAATAATGACAAAATCTCAGCGCGAAATCGATTAAACTAAAGTCATGTTCGTACGATGGAAATGAATTTTTTTTCTGACAATATACTTTTGTTTTCAATTTAACCGACGCACGAATCATGTAAGTGCTCTATTTTATTAATTTTGACTTATATTCATCTTAATTTATGTTATACATCGTTAATATTAAAAATTTCAGTTCATACAATTTGATCTATTGCTGGTACAATTGTCCGAATTTTACGAAATGTTTTTGTGAGATAAATGAAACGTTATGCACTCGATAAGGACCGGAATCTCGGTTGAAACGTTGTGCTAATCAACTGAATAAATATTGCCAGTTTGGTCGAAGTAATTGAGTTTATTATTTACTGGCGAAGAAAAATTCAATTTTTATTTTTTTTTCTTTTAGCCGAGATGAAAGATAATCACACGTTTGCGCGTCAATCGATAGCGCGCTTTTGCGAAAAGAGCCCTTCCCTCGACCAATTGCATATATGTCGATATAGTACAGTATAGCAATATAGAAGCTTATTTATTACTATAATCCCGCGATTAAAGAGTGTAAGAGTAAGATAGGGATTATTTACACGAGCATCGGCTATGAAACGCATTTATTTACCATTTCTACGCCCGATAGAGCTCCTATCGCTAAGTATATTTATCGTATTCGCACCTCTCGTTATCAATAAATATACCATCAAATTTAATGTCGTTTATCTATATTCTGTTTCTCTTATGTTTTGTACACACTTCTTTGAGCACCTCTAAGTAACATCGATTTCACGATAACAGGGTTGAGCTTGAATCGAGACGGTTCCCTCGACTCCAACTATCGGCGAGGCTCGAGAAATTCGCTATAGGAGTAGCCGCTCTGTTGGCATTTAAGGCAATGACATATCCGCGAAAGAAAAGCGAGAGAAGTACGGGCGTATAGCGATCGTTTTGAAACGTTAAATTGTACGAAAGTTGAGAGTGTTACGACCGTGGACGATAGAAAGATCGGTGTTCCAATTATAGAAGGTGTAACCATTGTTTTGCGGCGAGGACCGCATAGATATAAATAATAACGCGTTGCCAAGTTGACAATCGTAATCTCTAAATTTCCTCGAGTGAATTTTCACTTGTTTAGAAAATGTGCGATTCACTCCAAGAAATTTAGAGAATTATCAGAGAATTAGCGGAGTTCAGTAATTTTATGAAATCGTTATCTTTAGCAGAGATTGATCACAGGAAAACTTTTTGCGTCCCTTCTTCTTATAATTAACTTTAAATTATGCAGCGCTCATTACATCGCATTGTCCTATTTTGAAAAGGGCGAGAAGGGAAGGTATTTGTAATTTTATAATAAATCCTTTAATTGTCTCTCTACAAGATTTCGTTTTATAGTCGTAATCGCTATGCTTAAACGGGCTAAAAAAATAAATTACCGGGAACAAATTTTCCGCAGCGGGTATGACTCTTTTCACCTTTTTGTCGAGTAACAATTCGCGTTAAAAATTAAGAAAGAAACTTGACTAGGTAACCGTCTAACGAACCGACGCAATTCCCACAACGAACCCTCGCCGTCCGCTAATTATGACTATAGCCACCGACCGTCCTTCTGTAATCGGCGCTTTACAGCTTCAATTTCTACGCGCGTCTACAAATCGTGAGAAAACAAGTGGATATGCTCCCTTTCGATCGTAGCTCCCTTTTAAAGCTCCGGTTTGTTTTTTCATAATGGCATTTAAGTCCGACGAGCACTCTCTCTATACACGCTTCAACTATGTTGAGTTGTGACTATATACAGGATGTCCCACGACCGGTGGTAAAATCGAAAGCAACACGGTCCTTTTTAAGAAAATGAGGCCTATGAAATTAATTATTTCGAATCATTCGAATTTGTGACCGCCAAGTACTTGTGATTGTATTAAGTATTGCTTGAATGTAAATTGACATTGGAATTGGCTAAATAATAAATAATTTGCAAATATAGAAAAATTCTTGCATAAAATTGTTAATGACGTAATTCTTTCATTGCCGGTTCCTAATAATGGCTGTCTCGTAAAATTTATAGACAAAAAGAGTGTTTTACAATAGATTAATCAAAAACACATGGACATAGCGAATAATTTCTGTAGAATGGAATAAATTGGCAACTCTTTAATAATGTTATATGTAGTCAGCTGTTCCACTTTCGTATTTTTTAGTAAAATGTCAGGAATTTCTTTAAGATTTACCTCTGCTTTCAGTGAGGACGTTCTGTTTACGTGTACGTATAATATATAAATGTATATTATGCATATATATTACCACGATCCGGAAGTTTAAGTGTATTGACTAATAACTATACCCGCGAGACTACCTTAAGTAAAGTAGCTTATCGCACGGAATAGCGGCGTTTTCTTTTTCTTACAAATCAGAATGAAAATTGCACATGTTTTAGTTTTTAAACTCGTAACACATGAATATCGATCGTTGTATCGAATCGTTGTACTAGCATAATAATAGTAATAATAATAATAAATACTAATACCATTAATAATGAATAATAAATAATAATAAATACAATAATAATATTAATATTATAATGACAATAATATACAATAAGATTGTCAAGAAATTAATATGTGATATATGAGAAATGTAAGAACAAAATGGCTCCAAGATAAAAATCTGTGATAATGCATAAAAAATGTAGATGCGAGATAATGGATAAAAATAGTCTAAAATTGATAATTTCTCTCGTGTATATTATGCAGTGTAATATATCATGCATTTTAATATCTTGACAACCCGAATAATAAATTCCGCAATAATAAATACAGGAACAAATAATTATGATACCATGACTATGGAATCGAGAGAGTAACAATATTTTTAGAAAGAAATAAGCGCAGAACGAAGAATATGGCACAAACGAATGATACAATAAACAATGACAAACGCAAGACATACAAACGAAACAGCCAAAGGAAATTACGAGACTTACGTGAGTCAAGCGAGCGGTGCGCAATATTGCCGATTTTCGTTGTATGCTACGCGAATAAATTAGTATTGCTTAATCGTTTATTGCTCTATAGCCGTATATTTATATGCCTATATATGCATTAATAGCAGCGTGGCGTATTTATTAATGGCTAGTGCCGCGCGAGATGGAATTTTTTAAAAAAATCGAACGAAGCTCCATTGCGCGTCAAGCATTGTTGGCCGATCTTAAGAATCGATCCGGAACGAGCTACGCGAAAAATATTGTTCGTTCTGTTCTCCTTGCGACTTTTGGCGGCGAGGTTCTCTCTACTGTACATGCAAAATACGTTATCGCTCTCCGATAATATGATCATTGCAAAAGAAAAATGATCGGGCAGATCGCCCGCATGCTCATTGGCCGTAATAATTATTATTAGTTTAATTATTATTTTTTGGGGCTGGGCGACGTGAACCGTGTGGTCCACACCCCTCCGATCACGTTTATTGCGTTCTCTCTCGTTGGACGAAAAATGTGTAAAATTATTTTAAGTTCGCGATTAATGCGCAGCGATACGCTATCGATTTTACTCCATTTTAAAACACAGAAAAATCAATTAATTGTTATGCAGAAATTAGTAATCATCTTTTATACGGTTCCATAACCATGGCATAGCGCAATACGCTGATCGAATTATGAATGAATACAACAAATTTATTCTGATAACGTAATTCAATATGTAGACCAGCATCTGATATCATATTCATCACGTAAACGTAATTAAAGATTTTTTCGTAAACATGATTAAATACTCAATGCGGCACGATCTATGCAATTAGTAGAATGCGCTGCGTAGAATTTATTAGTTTTGCCTGTATAATATTATCAATTGATATCAATAAAAGCAATCCATATTATTAATATAAATAAGGATCCATAAATATAATATAGCATAATATTATGTTAAAATATAATTTTTAAAAATATTATCAAGTGGCTTAAAAGTGATGATTTTTAAGTTCTAAAAGCAAACTATTACTATTAGAACAAGAAATCAATACTGATTTGACATTCAGGATCCTTTATAAGGATCTTTAAAACAAAATATAGACCAGGGGGTGTGGATTTGGGCGATCGTTCTCCATCATGCCTAAGCATATCGTCGGTTCTTGCTCGAGACTTCGTTAAACTTCGATGTGTTCGCCTCTATATGTATAATTATATAATTCGTTGTGTCGAAACATTGCTTTGACCGTACGTGTCGTCATATTTTTTTTTCCTTATATTGCTTCTATAAAATATGTGTATAACAATGTTACGCATCTATTACTCGAATTTTGCTCTAAGTACGTGGTGTGTACGTGTGATCGAGTCTCCGTTTATGCGATACCGTACGCGTGCTTGCGCGCCCGCGATCGCAACCGGTCGATTCGCGCGAGCGACCACCCCCGTGGCCACTTCATTTTTCGCCGTCGATTCGATATCGCGATACAGTCGCTCGTCTCGTGACTGAAAATGTGCGCGTTACCGGTTACACGTGGCGCGTAAATCGCATAATCGTGCGAAGTACGCAGGTGTGCGTCGACGATTTGGTTCGACATGAAAAATGAGGTAGGATAAAGATTTCCGTGAAGGCTTTAGCGCGTATCTTCACAATCTGCGAGAATAACTCGTCCGTTTGCCGAAGATAACGCGGCATGGCATAACTCCGACCATGTGCAGTCGTTGGTTACCGCACTTATCGATTAGCTATAGCTTTCATCATTCTCTATCCCAATGGGCTTAATGAAATATTAAATAGTACCCGTCTACTGCGAACGGCTACTGTTAACCCCCTTTTTACTCTTATTGTTAAGTAATTTTAAGTGCGAGTACCTTCAAACAACTTCGTCAACATTGTATCAATTATACATATATCAATTATAGCGCAGTTATTGAAATCATAGTTCGTAGTTAATATCGTAGTTAATACTCGGAAATACTTGGCTTGTCCCAGTGGTTGTTTGAAGTCGCCGCTACTTAAAATATTGACGAGCTGCAACAGATGGGATAGTCCTTGATCGATTCCCTAGTTTCTCCTATTCTCTAAAAATATATATGTCTAATTAATAGTTATTTCGAGGGTTAGTTCTCTGTTTACAATTTCCCAAATGTTATTGTAATGAAAATTAGTTTTAGGTTTTGATAATTGATCCCGAATCGTTGATCACACCTGCGCGTTTCGGTATTACGGTGATCGGCCTCGATCGTCGTTCGCGAGGTGCGAAATGGGAAAGATCGAGGCCGCGCCGTGATCGAGATTCGACGAGCGCGGCTCGTGAACCGCGATTATGGATCCATCATCGATCTGGCGAATCCTGGATCTCTTGCTTCACTCCCCGTTTTAATTTAGGCAGCTAAGTATTAATAAATAATGTCTTCGTAACGAGCTTCGCGGACTAGAATCGTACGCGCTAGTAAATATATATATACTATATATATATAATAATATAATATAATAATATAATATCATATAATGTAATAGGTATATAATCGACTAGAGTGACTAGACTCTGCAGTGTGGACGTCATCGTTCGACGTGTTTTTTTTTTTTTACGACTTAACATTACTGGACGTTTTTATTAATGTTAGACATTATTAATAAACTCACGCTCTCCCTCTCTCTTGCTCCCTTTCTTTCCTTCTAATTCTCTCTTCCCTTCCTCTCTTTATTACTCTCGTTTTCTCTCTCTTTCTCTCTCTCTTTCTCTCTCTCTTTCTCTCTCTTTCGCTCGTTCTCGCTCTCTCCCTCTCTAACTCTCGTTTCTGTCTCTACTGGCACTTTTCTACTTAAAATCTACGGCAAACCTTATATCCTCTCCTCCGCTCTTCGTACCCTCGCGCCTCTTCGCGATCAAGCGGCGATCATAGGGCACCGCTAGCTCTCTCTCGAGCCCTCGATTCTCATGGCATCGTTCTCCTTTTCGAAGCGCTGCTACAAGCCTCGATTGGTGTTCTGTTGCTGCGTGGCGTTGTTATCGGCATGCTGCGGCTGCGCCTGCTGCTGCTGTTGTTGCTGTATCTCGTCGTCTCGCAGGCACGCCGACTCCAGGTGTTTGTTCAGATAGGACTTGAGGGCGAAGGTCTTGTGGCACCTCGAACACTCGTAGTTCTTGTCGGCCGAGTGCGTCTGCATGTGCGCCCGCAGATTCGAGCGATCGGCGAACGCCTTGCCGCAGTGGGCGCATCCGTACGGCTTCTCGCCGGTGTGGCTACGCAAATGACCTTGCAGCAGCCAAGGTCGCGAGAACATCTTGCCGCAGACGCCACAGCTGTGGGTGAGCTTGTGCGTAAGCACGTGCATCGCCAGGGCGGGCATGCTGACGTACGCCTTGCCGCAGTGGATGCACTTCTTGGCCGACTGGGAGTCGAGGCTGCGATGTGTCTGCTTGTGCCGCGACAGGTTCGACGACGTGGCGTACTGCTTGCCGCACTCGGTGCACGTGAACTTGGGCCTGTCCGGCTGGGCCGCTTCTTTTTCGGGCACGGCGGCACCGTTGCCGTTGCCGCCGCCGCTGCCGCCGCCACCGCGTCGTTTCGATCGGCCATCGGACACGAAGAAGGCCTCGTAGGTGTAGGCGACAGTCTTGCTGCTGGCGGTGGTGCTGTTGGAGGGCGGATATAGTTATGATGATTCCCGGACGGGAGAGCTTTCGGGACTGCTTAGGATGGCAGACTCAGATGTTCAATAGATACAGGAGCATTAGAATTTAAGAACAAGCTATATTGTCGTTTTATTTATTTTTTTAAAAGTATTATACCTCCAAACTTTACATTGGATATAAAATCTACAGCGTAATCTCTATATTTCATACTATACGCCTTACAAATGATGGTACTTCCTTTTTAAGTTGTAAGTCTTATTGTTAAACAACACGCATGTCTTACAAACGTCTTTTAGACATGCGTTGTCTGGAGTGTTAGCGTTACTTAATAGACACTTGTTTGTTAGAAGACATAAGTAAGAAAATACTCTCTCTCAGAATTTCATAATTTACAAATTACTACTTTCCTGCTCCGTAGAGGCGGAGACAGAGCGAAGGGGGCTAAATTGTCGAAGCGTGAGACTCACCTGTCCCTGCCGACGTTGCAGTTTCCGCCGGTGGCTTCCGCGGTTGCAGGCGACTGTGGCTGCGGTGGCGTTTGCTCCTGTTGGCGTAGCTGATTGGTCTGCGAACTAGGCACCGGTACGAGCACGGAGACCGGTATAGATTGTATACCCGCTGTCGGCGCCGGTTGTAGCTGCTGCTGCTGCTGTTGCTGCTGCTGCTGTTGCTGCTGCTGCTGCTGTTGCTGCTGTTGCTGCTGTTGCTGTTGCGACGTGGGCACGCTCGGCGCTGCAGCAACAGCGACGGCGGCGGCGGGCGGAGGTGGTGGTGGCGGTGGCGGCGGCGGTGGCGACAGGGTGTGAATAAAAACGGAATGCGTGGGTGCGGCAGGCGACGCGCTAAGATCCAGAATAGCCTGCGCGGCCGATAGATCTTCCTCGGCGGACGTGCGTATCTCCGAGATCGGTTGCAGGCTGTAAGGACGGTAGATGTCCTTCTTCTTCGGCGGTAAGGAGAGCGCCGTGCCGGTGCTGGTGAAGGACATCGAGAGGCTCTTTCGCGGCGGCAGGCATAGCGACGCTGCGGTGGACGATGACGACGAGGACGACGACGATGGCGACGATGACAATGATGGGCTCGTGGTGGCAACCGTCGCCTGATGCGACGGCACTTGGTGCAGACCCGGGCCGGCCAGCACCGAAACCGGTAGCTCCTGCTGCGGGACCGGAGGCGGCGGCGACGGTGCTATCGGACGGGCTAGCTCCGCCGCGGAGCGCAACGTCGCGTACTTGGGCGGCTCCTCGTGATTAATCCACGCCTCGTGCGTATAGCCTGGAAGAGGGAAAGAGATGGATCAATCCATAGACACGCGGACATAGCGTATATTTAGTTAAGCTATGAACTAAAGGCATTTTTCTTGATTTTCAAGCCGAAAGTTATTAGACGCTCGTCATAAATACCGTTAGAATCATTAAGAATACTATTTGCGTTTGATCATGGCGATAATATTTATTCTATGTCTTTAGCGAAGATAGGAGTAAGCGTTTCGTCAGCGCGCTCTATGTCTGATTTGTGTGTGTGCTAAACTACTAATTTACTAATTAACGAGAAGTCCGCATCATCAGCGATCCATTTCCAATAACCCTAGTCTAGAAATATTGCCGTTTATTTTTTATCCACTATGTATTTTTCTATTTTCTCACAATTTATTGGTAAGATATCTGTATATCCAAATTTTATTTGTTCAACATGTAAGTCGTGTGCACAAATGTAAAATACGAATCGTATTCAACGCTAACTACTCGAAGTATTTTTAGTGGAAACGAATAGCAACTGCTGTCCGATTTATAATAACCCCTTGAGAATTTTTTTCGTATGAAACATCCGCGGCATAATGGCGAAAGGGTAACGAAGGTGCCGTGCATGCACGTACAACATCTCACTCGGCGGCATGAATATTCGAGTTCGTGAATCACTCACGAGTTGCGTGGCGTTTCATTTCCTGCGCGCCAGCTGTTTCCACCATATACGGTCATTAACGGGCATAAAGGGGACGGAAAAAAGTCGGGTGCAGGAGTCGGGTGCGCCAGTAGTGGTAGCGCGGCACGTGAACGCGGGGGTGTATAATAACGCGGTGTATATCTGTTGCGCGTCGCTCACTGTTGCGCAGGGTTGTCCAGGGACGAAGAGCGAAACTCACACCGCTGTTCACGGGCGGGGAGGAAAATCGGGAAGAATTCAGGCGGAATGCAAACGGCGCGTCTAACAACGTGTTCTTTCAAACACTCCGCTCTCTAGCGCCGTTACATGAGAGTACGCATCATTAAGCTATCACAATTAAAATACCAGCTCGACGGCTATTAAGAATCCTACTCCCTAGATATCCAGAGCTTCTTTTCATAACAGACAGATCTATTTTAGGAATTTTAAAACTGTATAAAATAACTGATTAAGTAATTTATTAAATTTATTTTAAAAAATTATTAAAACATTGAAATCCGTACGCAAAACTGACGTGTTTTTCTCGAAACTATATTTTCTAAAAACGATATTTTAAGTATTATTCGATCGGCCAAATTATAAAATAGATATCTCTTTTTTTGTTTGACACTATAACTATGCTTTGATTGGTTGATAATAGTTAGCATTTTATAAATGCAAATTTTGCGTAATTAAAATTTATATTAATCCATCTAATCGCAGTTGAATCTTCGCGTGTGTAAGTATCTTTGCGTTATTTTTTGTAACGACATTGTAGCGAGAAAAAAGTATATAGATGATGATAGAGTAACACTTATTAAAGCAAAAAGATAAAAAGACAAAATTAACATGGCGTTATTACTATATCTGAATGATAGTGGAATAACAATAAAACTCATATCTTCGAGATTTGCTAATCTCAAGATCGGTTTTAGATAAGCTTTATCTTTTATCGCATCGTTTTAAGTTACTTACTTGCAATTTTTTATATCAGAATAGTATCTTGTTATTAGTTATTGATGCCGTTTAAATCCTATTCGTGTTTCTTTTATTGCTTCTGACAATGCAATAGAGCACGCAATGAGCGACTTTCGACGTTTTGCGCCATGAAATCGATACGCGTGCCGTCCAGCGGGTTACGTAATACGAAAGTCCATGCTGTAAGCAGTGAAGACACTATTACGCAGGGAACAATTAATGACCGTTTCTATATCCGATTTAAACGTCTCAACAATCTCAGTTAAATTGGTCATTATTACAGGAAGGAAATTGATTTTTCTTTGAAGTCAATTAATTATGCAGAAAAATATTACAGCACGAATATATATAATAACTAAAAAAGAGAAAATATTTTATATCGTAAGATATATTAAAAAGTTTATTATAAGGTTAAGATTGACAACAATAATAATAATTTAAGTTAATATACATATTTAGTTAACAATAATTTTTATCAAATAGGTAATTTAATTATGAAGGTGCTTTTTTAGCAATGATTTTTTTAGCAGCTTAATTCTTATTTTTAGGCCAATGTATCATCCATTATTTTATTATTTATAGAATTCGATAATAGACTTGACGAAGGATAATATTTTATCTTGTTAAAAATTAAAATGGTCCTTTATTGAAATAATTTCCATTAAGGGAAACTTTTCTTTGTCATATCTTTACAATTTCCAAAGCTTTGAATATTTCAGTAACTATGCGCCCTCCCTCTCTCAAGTCAGCATCTTGTTAAAGTCTATAAAAAATTAACTGAAAAATAAAATTATTGCATCGTTCCAAGCATACTTTGCCCAAATACTTTCTTTCTCCATCAGTCATGAGTTGATAAACCTCGCACTTTAACATTTATTAAAGAAAAAACTGTTTTAGTTTTCAACGAGAAGTAAGAATCATCACGTGCGTCAGACGCGCCTCTTGAACGCTCTGTTTCAGCAAGGCACTATTTTTCCCTTCGACGGACCCTCGCGAGGGTCCTAGGAGAAGGCGGCACTTGCGATAAATCAGAAAAGTGTGCTGCGCGCGCGATCGATCAGCTGGCGCGTACCTATTATTGGCTGAAATAAAGGGAAGTCAACACAGAGGTAAAGGAGAGCGGCCGTGTCTGCAAGTGCATTTCATCAACGGCAGAAGGAGCGCAGTTGTGCGGTGGGTCGAGGAGCAGGGAAGGGTGAAACGGGGCGTGCAGGAGGGTTGTATGGGGACGACGGGGGGAATCAATAACGGCGAATGAACGCTCCGCACGCGCTCCCACAAGTCCGTTGATTCTAGGCCCTTTTAAAGACCGATAAAAATCTCCGTTGCGTTCAACGTTAACACCGAGCTTTTCCTTTCGATCCGGCCTTTTCTCTTTTCTCAAGCGACCCGAAGATCGAAGGATTGTGGAAGCGGCGCGACAGCAACAGCAAAAATTAATAGGCTGTTATTTGTCAATTAATTTACATGTTTCGTCATTGTGGCAAGTCATTGATCGCGCTGTTTATTTGCAGGATGCATAAGTGAATTTAAGGGAGAAAGCCTTTATAAAAGACATAGAAAAAGAAAAAAAAGAGTATAACTTGTAAGGTTTTATTTTTTGTTCATTATTCCATCATTATTTTATTTATTGGTGTATAATTTGACTATAAATTGTTTTTAATTCTTTCATTAATAAAAAGTACCTTTCCGAAGAACTAAATTTATGGATAAAGATTTACTATTTTCGTGGCGCTATTATTATCCTCGAAATAAAAGTGAAAAAAGTCTGCTTTTTTTAAATCGAAGAGTATAGCCTCTTATTCAAAGTATCTGATTAATTACATTTATACTGATATCGTGGTAATTTCTAGCTCTATCTAATTTAACATCTTACAATGAAATCATTATATTGAGCGCTGTACAAAGTGGCATGGATTATCTATCTAGGTGGATTCTATATATCTACGTTATCTATCACAGATCACAGATATAGTTCATAAAGCATATTTATATACCTTGAATGAACATTCCGCACATTCCTGTCGGTTTATCGCCTCTGATCTTTATCGACCCTGTATGCGCAAACAAACAGCAAGTATAAATAATTTTATACTTGATCTATCAAATTATGTACATAATTAAATAAATTAATACTTCTGTATTGAATTATTTGTGATAGCTTAATATTTATTCTTTAGTATTTATTCTCGCATCTAGAGAGAAAATAAGCATCTAATAATATTTATATGATGATCAATATTGGGAAGGAATTTAATACAAAGAAAAAACTAAAACTTTTGGCAAAAGATTTACACGCTTCAAATAGATAATAAAAAGTTACTTTTCTGTTGCGATGAGATATTCATCATAGACGTGTATTACATTTAATGTATTACGTTTAGTAAACATGAAATATGAAGAATGAATTTAAAAAAATGTCAGATATCCATAATAAAATCTTAGTAATAAGATTTTCTGTGCGTGTGGATATAACTTTAACGAGCTGTTTAGACTTTCTAATTAAATTATATTTTTCACGATAAACTATGGAAAGATTAATAGTACAATTCCTTTCTATAAGATATCCTTGGCTAAAAGAAATATCATTATTACTGTTGACTTTACCTCGTAAATGATCAAAAATGTGACAAGATCTTATCATGTAACATATTATATTATCCAGCGAGTAAAAACCAATCGTTAATCGCACAACGAAAGTCAAGGACGATGAAATGTTAATAGATATAAGTCCTTACGCTTTTCTTGCGTGACTGTAATTTATTATTCTGTTAGAAATTTAATCCCTGCGATAACGAATAAACTTAATGACTTTCTTTATAATTCCTTCATTTAATATTTAATATGTATTTGAATGTGTGCACAAGGCACGTAAATAAATGTTGATATCTTTTAATCATTGAAGATTACAATGAAAAATTCATACAATGGCGGACAAAAAATTGTATATTGCATAAACTAGGAGCTGTAATTGTAAAATAAAATTGTTGTAAAATATTCTTCAGATTTGAAAAATTTCTATTAAATATAAAATTGTCCAATGTTAATTAAAAACGATTTAAGTGTTTATTGAAAAAGTCTAGCCACTCAAATACATGTCTTAAGCTTTCCGATGAATGTTGCAGCAAAGTCTTGCATAATCTTAAATTCAGTGTTGAAGAAATTGATTGGCAAAACTCGATCGTAGTCATACATATCGTGGCGCACATAGCGACATGCAGAGAGCACTTGTTACATAACAGCGTCATTTGCGCCATTGTACGAGCACGTGCGCACTGCACTGTCTATAAGCTACATAAATGAGATAAAAAGAGGTCGTTACTCTGGTTAGTCCTGGCTTTCAAGAATACTTATAGCCATTAGCTTTAAAACATTAACGATTGACTTATGTACGCAAAATTTTTATATGCCTTATTTCTATAGAATAGATTCGTGCAGATGTCACATATAAATATAAATTTATAACAAGAATGTAAATTTGTAACAATTTTATTATATTATTTTATGTTATTAAATAATAATAATATTCCTAAGTGATAGAATGGAATCTCTGATACCTTTTGCTTTAAATTTTGAGTAAAGCTTCTTTCACGTGTTTCACGCGTATGTGAAAAATGTGACATATCAAATGAAAAATTTAATACAAATTTAGGGAATATTTCAACCATTTTTACTTTCTATCGCCTTTCTTTAAAAAGTTTTCCAATTGTTGGAAATGATTTAAAATTGATAACACGAAACACAAATAACAGTTAAGAACCGCCTTCCGTACATTACGTAATTCGTATTTTGGAATTCACTCTGCAAAATATAAATGCAAAAACAAGAAGAATACTCGACAAATAGTTCACTTGACTATAATTTGATATCGTAGGCGTATTCTCATCAGCATCTACGTCACAAAAGCAATTCGACCGTTCTGGATACGGACGGTTACACAACAACCGCCGATGTCAACGCAATCAGCTTCCACCCTGTCTGATTGAGAGCTCAATAAATGCGGTAGGCGAAATAGATCTCTCGCGAACGGTCCAATGATAAATTGGGTTCGTAACTCAATGTTAAGGGTGCCGAATGCTCGTCGGCGCGATCGACGATCTACAAACGGGTGTGTCGCCATGTACGCATGTATTGTACGCGGACACATGGCCGATTTTGCGGGCGGTTTCCCACAGGTCGCGGAAACGCTCGCGTAATCGCGCACGATTCTGCGACCTTTAACGGGCTGTCTTTCCGCATTTCCGACGGACCGTCGTGCCGCCGTAATCATGGCGCGTTTAAACAACTACCGCAATCTGTCTATAGCGCGGGCATGTAACAGACGGGTGTGTCACCCTGCGTGCTCGACGCATGGCCGGACTCCGCCGTGTCATCTCGGAGCAGCGGCCTTCGCGGTAAGAATGAGAGAAAGAAAAACGGCGGTCTTCCGCGCAGATCCTGCAAACGTTCCTGGAGGGAAAACCCTTCGGTCTTGGGCGTGGCGCGCGTCTAACCTACACCCCGCAACCTACACCTCGTGCGTCGCGTAAAAGCGGGCGATTCGCGCGACCGCGTCACGCTGCCGCAATGTGAAGCGGGAAAGAAGGGTCCTCCTAAGTCCCCACTTACCATGATAGTAAAGGGCACCGGAGGCGTTGAGGGGTGGTGGACTGGGAGCCGTGGCCCCCGCCGTGGGACTGTGCGGCCCCCAACAGGTCTGCTGATGATCGACCTGATGATTATCGACGTCTCCGACCACGTCGATCTCCTCGTCCTCGGGTTCATGCCTGTGCGACCGCTTTTCCATCGCGTCCGCGGTCTGATGTAGAGCGTGATGTTGCGCCTGTTGTTCCTGCAGGGCGGCCCCGAGTGGCGTCACGTCCTTCTGCTCGCTCTGCTGATCGTCCACGCGTGCCTGCCACTGATTCCACTTCCACTTCTTCGCCATGAGGCAGCGTGGCATAGTGGTAATGCGGATCCGTTGTCTGAAGGTCGCCGGCACCAGGAGCTGGCGATGGCGATGGCCGTCGTCGCGGTCCGGTCACCAGGAACGGCGGCTTCGACCTCGAAGCGGGACACCCACGCGGTACACCAACACCGACACGCTCAACACCAACAACCGCAGCACCAACCGCACCACCGACGTCGTCACGATCGACGGCCGCGACTACGGCGCGTCCGTCGCCGTCGTTGCTGGCTGCTCCGCCTACTGCTCCGCGGACGACGTCGCCGTCGTCGTCTGCGCGACGTCGGCGTCTACGTCGCGCCCGTCCGTCACCCGGCCCGGCCGTCTGTGGCTGCGGCCCGTCGGACCGGTGGACGATGATACCGTCTCGGTTGGGTGGCCGCTCGCTGGCCGGCTTCGCCTTCGTCCTACGTGGTACGCGCTGGTGTGGGACCTGCAGCCTCGTCATCGGCGCGGCGAGGGCGGCTCCTTAAACGGATACACCACCGCCACCATGCCAGCTCGCCAGCGGCTTGCGATCCTTGCTAGTCCTCCGCGGTTAGTTCCCCGCGTCCGCTCGAGGGGATGGTCGTCGAGGAAATTCTTACTCTGGACCGTATCTTCCGCGATTTGCGCTCGTTTGACAGGTAAATATACCTATGTAATGTGTGCACGCGTGTGTGTATGTATATTCGTGTAACCGTGTTCGTGTGTACGTGTGTGTGTGTGTATGTGTATGCGTGTGTGTCCGGGGGGTGGCTCTCCTCTTGCGCCCCGAGACTTGCCGAGTGGACCGACTGACTGACTGACTGACTGACTGAGGACCGTCTGTCCGTCCGTCCGTCCGTCCGTCCGTCCGCCCGTCCGTTACTCTTCCGGTCGCTCCCTGTCGCGGCTCTCGCCAGTGACAGGGGGTGGCCTCGAATACGACGGCGACGACGGGGTGCGACTGTTTAGTCGGTGGCGCTGCCGCTCCGCGTTACCGTCCCCTCGGCCCTTTATCCCTTCTCCGCGGCAGCCACCACCTCCGTTACGCTCACGGGGTTGTCCTCGTCACTCACTGCAGGCTCGACTAGTCAGCAGCAACCCCCGGCGTCCCTCCGTTGCGGCTCCCCTACGGACGGAATCGAGGGATGGCGCTGCTGCCGCTGCTGCTGCTGCTGCTGCTGATGGTGATGGTCTCGTACGAGGGGTTGCACAGCTACCCCTCGAGAGTGCTGATGTCGGTTCTCGATTCCTGCAGGTCGCTCGTTGTGGTTGTGCATACGTGACACGCACGCGTGGCACGGGAACGAGCGTGTGTTGCCATTGTCAGTGGCGTAGGATGCGAGTTCTTTGCACAGTCTCGTAGTCATTAATCGGCGCACTCTTGTAAAAGACTGAGGATATTTCGGATAGAAAAAAGTCCACATTAATTTCTTATTAATAAAACAAAAACGAATATATTCATAATTTTTAGTTACAAAAATGACTGAAAAAGAAAGATCTTCCACGAACTAAAGTAAACCTGTCAAAGAGCTATATCCAAATGGATAATAAAACTACTTTCTTTGGGTAAATTTTTAGGTGGGATTTTCTCTCTCTCTCTCTCTCTCTCTCTAATAAAATTTTAATTTGAGACTTAATTATAAAGATATACGATGCTTAAAATTGGATAGTTATAAAAAAACGATAATCTCTCTCGACATTCTCGCGAAAGAAAAATTAAACAAGAACTGTGACTCCAAATTTCAAAAGTTCTGTCATTACCAAATAATGCGCGGGAAGTCGGACTATATACTTCACGTTATAGAAGCCTAATTTAAACTTATTTAACATTATTATACGGAAAGAACGGGTTTTGCTGAAGTATCTAAAAATTTAACTACATACAAATTTGAAAATAATTTTATTGGACCACCAAAATAATTACGTAAGATGCATAATGATAATGCTGCAAAAGTTTTAACACTCTAGCAACTAACCTGAGCGTTCCTACATAATTATTTGGATAGTCCAACAAAATTATTTTCAAATCTGTATCTGATTAAATTTTTAGATACTTGAACAAAACCGTTTTTTTTTTCGTGTAAAAATTAAGACACTTAAATTAGAGAAAGAAAAAAATGACAATATATATATACCATATGCAATGGCGGCATAAACTGTATTTCGCAACCGCAATATTTCGCTTTGCCCATGTAAACGGTGATTTCGTATTCTTAGTACGTACACACGCGGCACCATACTTTGCGTAAAGTTGAATTTATGTTGCACCGCGTATTTGGAGCTCGCTACGTAGACTGGGTCGCCCAGCCTGATTTAAAAAGGAGATTGGAAAAATGTAAAATAGAAAGCCGCAGTTACAATACGTTGTACTCTTCACTACACTTGCATTTATTCAGAATAAGAGCGAAGAGCCGGAGCTATTCCCGCGATTCTATATATATTCGTCACACTATTTAACAGTTATCCAATTTTATTTAATAGCTAACTTTAAGTTTCAACAAATTTACAAGGGCTAATTACGAGTTCTCAAAGGTTCGATAATAGTCCCTGCAAATTTTCGCTACTCCTCTATTTTCTCCACAACTCTCCGCAATTTACAATATCGTATAATTGCAAATAAGAGCATGTCTCCTGAATAGATAGAAACGCGATTACCGCGGCGCATGCGACGAACTTTCCAGGGATGGTTCGGGACGAGATTTCCGGCAAAACCGGCAAAGACTCTCGATCCGGTCATCGACCTCTTACGCTACGAAACGCGCTAAGCTATCTGTAAATCTTTTCCTCGCAAACTCCGCCGCTGTTTATCGCATCGTGCCGCATCCGGCACAACACATGTACGCACGCACGCACGAATGCACGCACGCACACGCGCATAAACATATCCCGGGACTCCTGCAAAAATCGAAGGGGGAACAGCTGGTCAGGGTGCTGCGTTCCCGAGTCTCGTTCCTGGCGTTACGACGAGCATGTAAACTCTTTCCTTCTCTCTCCCTCCTCTGCCCCCCTCTCTCACCCTCTTTCTCAAGAGAGACAAAGAGAGAATAGAGGAGAGAGGGTGGATGGTAATTCCTACGGAAGATTGGCTGCATAGTAGCGATACCAAGGCGATATACGTCGTCTACTTGTTGTCGCCGACAATGGTGGTAGTGCGGCGACGGCGGCGGCGGGTGGTGGTGGTAGTGCAAGGGTGGCGCACGTCGGGGCGATACTACGCAGGGGTGTATTTCCCCTCGTGCAAAAACGGAGGAGAGACGAGGGTTGTGGCGCGGCGCGAGCATAGGGAGAAAAGCGATAGGGCGATAGCAGCACGCGGAGCACGTAGAGGAAGACGAGAGGAGAGACGAAAGGGGTCGGCCGAGGGGGGTAGGGCGAGAGGGGGGGGGAACGGGAATCGCACATGCGCCTGCGTTCGGCATCGACCCGATGTCTAGGCAACACCTGGTAGCGCCCCACGTGCCACGTTAGGGTGGCACCAGCGTCACCCCGCACAGGCCGCGCGCGATCCATGCCCCCAGTATCGAATATCCCACTGGCCTTCCTCCCTTTCTCCCTTTCTCCCCCCTCCCTCCCCCTCCCCCTTTCCCTCCCGCCGTCCCGTCGGGGTATCTCGTCTACTGACCCACGCCAACGGAGGAGAGACGAGATAGACGTCTTTCGACCCTCCTGAATTCTGCGCCCGATGCACGCGCCGCGGATGCCCGGCGCCGCGACGAGGGAATTCCTTTTTCGGGGTGGGGCGCCGCGCGGCTGGAATTTCGATACTCGAGCTCGCGCGGGTGGGTCCATCGCTGCGCAAACGATTCGAGGGGGGATTAGGGGGGTGGGGGGGGGTGGTGAGAGAGGAAGAGGAACTCCAGTATGCCGTGTAATGCTGATATTACACGCGTCGCGAAACGCGATCCCGCCAAACGTGCCGAGAGCGGACTGCGGGACAGAGAAATTTTTCGCGTCGCAGAAGGTTTCGTCTACGAGCCCTTTATGCGACGGTAACGTGTATGATAAACTGGCGGTACGACAAATGTAATGTCGAATTCAGTACGAAGGAGATGGGGGTTGATGGTGGGGGGAAGGTAGTTTAGACGAGAGAATAGGGAGGTAAACGAGACGAGGAATGCGACGCGTTCTTATTTCCTGAAAGATAAAAATACGGCTCCTCGCCGTATACGATTCATCCACCACGATCCATCCTCCTTCCCTGTCGTCCCCTCCGAGGAAATTAGTTCCTCTGCGTCCCCACCTCTCGACGCTGCTCTGTCGACACAGTTAAACGCGAGGGAACCTCGATATTTGAACTCGATAAAGAGAATTGGGAATTTCTCCCGCGAATAATATTTGCTAATTGGAACTTTCTCGTGGAGAAATAGAAGGATGTTACATAGGGTGACCTAGAATCCTCGTTCGTGCTCCACGTGGTTGAGGCCTTTCGACTATTTCGATCCTGTTTTCCCGCCTCAAATTCACGGATGGAAAGAGATCTCGATTTGGAGAATATTATCCAATTACTTTAAATTAGATTACGATTAACTGAAAAGTGGCATATCGGTTTTGATTTAATTACTGTACAAATATTAAATAGAATGATATAAATATATACATATATAAGATGAAATCAAGTTGTTTTCCTATGAGTTATTGAAAGGAATTTCAAATACGATATTTGAAATCTGAAGACGTTTGTTTAATCTGTGACTTTAATGTTGAAGTTATAAATTTATGAAGCAAAACTTTTGTTTCCATGTGTGTTTGCCTTGAAAATCGATTTTTATTACGATCATTATGTACGCCTGCCATAATACATCATAAGTAATGTGATTGTACCGACACAATATCATTTACATTTATGGGCTTAATTTAGCTCACGAAACTTTGCGTTGGTCTTTATTTTGAATGCTAAAAATTAAGTGCCACAATTCAAACTTTTCTATTAAGACAACGAATTATTTTAATCTTGTGAAGTTATTGCTCGATATTACACAGTTGGAAAATTTGTGTTAAATTTAACACATTTCACGTGTCCCAAACGGTTCACCTAAATTTTTATGTTAATTTAACACAAGATGAATATGTTAGAAAGTAACACAAATATTATGTAAAAATTAATACAAAAACTGTAACACAATTTGGAAATAAATTTTGGAAGCATATTTCTTCAATAAAATTAACATTTATAATATGTTAAATTAATACGTACATTTTATTCATTTATCTTCGAATTTACGTTTTAAAACTACATTATTTTTATGTTATTTGTTCACTTACTCATAAATTGTGTTATTTTATCACTAAGAAATGTTCAATATCAATTTAACACAAAATATTCAAATAATATAGTCATATAAAGTTTTTTTTAATTATGTTAAATTATGTTAAATTATATTTTTAACACCCCCAATACCCGGGGCTGTTAAAAATTCAATACAAAAATTTTAATAAGGACCGGTTTTAACACAAGTATAAAATGTTTTTTACTGTGTATCTTTTGCGTAATCATAGCGTGACAGCATCTTTCTCTCTCTCTCTCTCTCTCTCTCTCTCTCTCTTTCTCTCATTATCGCGCAATATTATTCCGCTAAAATCTTGCTTCGGGAGCAGCTTCAAACGGGGAAGCCATCAGTGATAATCTATTACCAAACGGTGCGCCCACAAAGAGCAGATAAGCCTTCACCGTATACATAGCCTCGCCTCTCACTTTGCGACACTGGTTACGCGAAATCGTTATTAATTAGTCCAGCTTATCGTAAAGTATCGGGGCCACGCCGAGGTGCTTGAATTATTTCCACGAACGCAAGCGAGCTCAGTCACGTAGGGTATTTACCCTAAAACCCTTCTCCATGGTACAGTGGAGCGCATTAATGATGATCGCCCGCACTTCTGCCACGGTTATTCACGGGTCAAAGAAACGGCAGGACACGCAGTGGACAGCGGAACGTTAGCGCGCTACGCCAATCTCGAGAACTCAAACCAAGCCAGCGAGCGCGAACAAACTCGAATGAACATGCTGTTCATTCGTGTTTGTTCGCGCCCGCTGGCTTGATCTGGATACAGTTTTAGACGGACGGCATCAATGCTCTGCACGATACAACGTCCGACGAGAAGATACATTTACGCCAAACGAAGCGAAACTCTTCTCTCGCTATCCTTCTCTCTCTCTCTCTTTCTCTCTCTCTTTTTCTCTCTCCCCCCCCTTTTCTCCAACGTGCCCGCTGGTAAGTTAACGTCGAGCGAGACGTATGCGTGCGACGAATAATTTACGAGGCTCCGATTTAGATCCCGATTCGGCCACTCGGCTCCACGGGGGTACACGAATCGGGGTGAGATTGTGCAACCTCGGGAATGAAATCAGCCCACCCGCGATGTAAGCGATACCGATCGCGCCGACGACACGCCATTCGCTCGTGTCTCTCGTAATCTCTTTTGAGATATGCCTGAAAGGTTGTCGATGTGGAAGCCCCGAATCGCTCCGGGCGTTATAAAGAGAGCGATAACGACATATAAACTTTGATATTTCGCTTCCCGTTGGTACGCCTGTCTGTGTATGCCCCAATCGGGGCTGCGCAAATATTTTGATTTCAGGCCGGCGGCGCGACGTTCGTCGGCGGAAATTTCTCTATGCGTGCTAGAGAGAGAGAGAGGACGGGCGCTTTCGTTCTTCATCGCCGGGAAGAGCGGTTGAATAGCAACGCGCCCTTTTCCAATTACGGTTACCCCTTTCTCGGCGGTTATTGAATGGACGTATAATAAGGGGCTTACGTATTATGTATCGAAATTTCATATCGTCGTCTTGTGCGCGCCATTAATTTTCATTCTGACCTTTCACGATTATCCATTATCGGTTTTGGACCGGTCTTATATGGTAGGGTAATACAATATCGCTGTAGTTACTGAATCTCCAAATCTTGTCTAAAAATTCGTTCTTCAAAACCCTACACGGAAAGAATGGTTTTGCTAAAATATCTAAAAATTTGGCCAGATACAGATATGAAAATAATTTTGTTGGGTCATCAAAATAATTATGTAGGACGCCCAAAATAGTTGCTAGAATATCAAAACTTTTTGCAGCACTTTCATCGTGTTTGAGTGTCCTACATAGTTACTTTTGATGGTCTAACAAAATTATTTTCAGATCTGTATCTGGCCAAATTTTTAGATATTTTAGCAAAACCATTCTTTCCGTGTAAAATAAGATCCATTCTTCAAAATTCTTGAAATAATAATGCAACGTCACACAATAGAGGCAATAATCAACTCTTGATTTTTTAATTCAGTCATTTACAGGTCTGCCTTCGGATTTGATATGTGGGAGAATTGCCGAATGCGCACTACTTAAGCTATTTTTAATTATATTTCCTATTTGGTACTGATTTGTACGCAAATAAACGTTGGAAATTGTAGCTTGATGTTTCAGGCACCTATTGTTACATGTTTAACCTTTTACCAATAACAAATTAATTTATAAGTCTTTTTGTAACATGCTGCAAAAAATACGATTTAGGCATCCGGTCGCCTAAATCGTACCTATGGGTCTTCTAAATCATACCTCCTTGAAAGTATCGAATTTATGTGAATAAAAATAATTTAAAATATAAGATTAATAAAAGGAATCATTATCTAATACCTATTTTATTAATAATTTATCAAAAAAAAGGATCATGTATTTAATATAATTAATAAATAACAATAATAAGAAGGTAAGGGCGTCGAAATAAAACTGGCTTAAATTTATTTTTCCAATTGACATTTGTATTTATGTAAGCACGAGTATATAAGCACGAGTTCTTAAATCCTACCGGTACGATATACGAGAAAGAAAACCTTGATGGTACGATTTAGGAAACTTGATAGGTTTTAATAAAAATATCGATTTAATCTTTATAATTGCGAATATGTACAAAATAAATGTAAAATATTCTACAATAAACCTTCTCTTTTATAAAAATATAAAAATTCGGAATAAAATTGCATGATTACATTATTATCAGCTACATAAATTGATCAAAAATTAACATCAGTTGTACTTAATTTTTTAAAGTGTTGTTAGCACGCACAAAACAAAATGTAATCTATTAAATGTTTGTCTATATTACTCATTTCTTATTTATTTCATATTTTTGTTACTAAATGTTGCTTATATTAAGTAATAATATAAAATATTGATGAGGTACGATTTAGGCGACCGGTGTACATTCAGCAACTCTCCTCTATTATATACATATAGTATTGCTTCTAAAGAAAGAAGAGAGATAATTGCTAATGTTATGTATTGTATGTTATGTATTGTATGTTATGTATTGTATGTTATGTTTTCTCGAATCCCTTTGATGTATCGAAACGAAACGCAATTCTACGCAAAATCGAGTCAGAAACGAATTGAAACCCATGCTTTCAAACCCGATTGTTGTCACGTTGCTGTCGTATAAGTCGTTTAACTCGCATCCACAGGTAGTTGATTTCGTTGTCTGGATTTCACCGGCTTCATGGCCACGTTCGGTCGCGCCCCATGCTTGCCTGCAAGAATGGGGGGACCTCGAGTTTTGGCTCACAACTTGCGCCCGGCGGTACTTTATTTCGAAGATCGCTCGGCAAACTTTCACACACAGTTACATGATCACATTTTCCCACACGACAGCGACTTTTGTAAAATGGAAAATTGACGAAATTGTGAAGAAGAAGTATGAATAAATCGCATGAACCGATCGAGATAATGTCTTCTCTAACTTGAGGAAAATAAAATCCTTTCTCCAAAATTTTTAGACCAACAACGTAATGTCGAGAATGTTACGCGAGGCAATAATCGACTGTTGATTATTTAATTCAATTTATTTGCAGGCCTGCCCTCGGCATTTAGGGGATAGTCTGGCGTTCAAGGTTTCGGCTGCTGGGTGAACCAAATTTCAGGTAACTATGCGAAAGATCGATCGTCGTGCTCGTCGTTCTATGCACGTTGTACGTACGGGCTACCTTGCACGGTTCGCATGATTTCAATCGCTGAACACTTTGACGTCCCAATATATCGAGGCAAGGATAAAAAAGACCGATGCTTTATGCGGCCGCGTGCATAGTTCGGCGATTGACTCCATTCTGCGCTTTCCCGATTTTCGTGCCGACATGCCGTTCTTCGCTCGATGGGCAAAGAACAATAAACAGCCGAAAACTCACTCGCGCACCTTTGGCAGTTCCGAGCATTGGATTTTCGAGCGCTGTACGGGGTGGCAAGAAGTAGCGACTAGGGACGATACTTAAGCGTCTTAAATGTTTCTTGCGGTCTTGGATTTACAGCGTCGTGACGATAAAATTATCGAGAAACCTGTTACTTGTGGTTGCGAAGATTATTCAAATAATTTAAATATCTTTTACATCGAGCGATAAAATGTCCTATTAATTTCTGCATATAATTTTAATACGATATGTGTATGATACGTGTAATTTTGATACGTGTAATTTTAACATGTTATAACATATTAAATGTGCAATTAACTTTTTTATAGATGAGTTTGTTGAAACAATGTTAATTGTGTTTATCGGAAAAATGATTGAACGCAATAAAATTAATTCGTGTATTAATTTGCAGACAAATTAAATTTTTTCTGAACAAGAACGTCGAGATGGCAATAATTCTTAAGTAACAAACGAACGAAAATGGAAGCAAAGCTTTCGAAGGACAATATTTCCTCTCGCGAGTATTACATTAAATATGACGTCTCCCTTCTGGAAAATCTTGAGAGAACAAACCTTACGTTTTTCCTTTTTGCTTCATTATGCATTATTTATCTTACTGAGTTTGCCACTGCATTGCGTCATCTCGTAATCTACTTATCCATAAAAGTGGAACGGAGGTCCTTCCGCATTGTGAAAAGCGCGGCTGTTTGAAGTATTAACTTGTCGTTGTTAACTCCGACGAGAGAAACGCTTCTCGAGGCATATATTCGTATCCCCGAACAGTAAGTAACGTCCATTGCTAGGGTCGATACCGCGATAATGTCTGGAATTATCGATCGGCATGCATTAATGGGCTTCTCCTCGCATCGTGAAAATCAAGGATGACAAGGGGGGGAATCCAGGATACGCGATACGCGGGATACTTTTGTGAACCACAGTAAAAACCCTCTTCGTTGAACGAACAATACTGAACGAAAAAACAATATTGAAAAGGGGAAATACGTGATTCATTAAGGATTCAATACATCACGGAGCTATTGTTAATACTAAAATTACGGGGTTTTTTAATTAAAAATATGATCGTACATTATAAATATCTTATTGTTATTACAAATCGTAGTTGAATTTAACACTTCGGTAACCTATTTCATCAGATTCGAATGTTTCGTTGAGGAAAATTTGTTCGTGAGAACGCAAGACACGCGAGAATATTATTCGCATTATTGTCTGACACACTGAAAAAAAAAAGCTGTTGCTTCAATTAAAGTAAAAAAATTTCATATATAAACATATATAATTATGTATCAAATATGTCCATACATAAAATTTTTTATATATAATTATATATAATCATATATAAATGTATAGGAAAGTTATATATGGTTATATATGAGCAATTTTATGTATGGACATATTTGATACATAATTATTATAATATATATGTTTATATATGTTTATACATGTTTATATATGTTTATACATGTTTATATATGTTTATACATGTTTATATATGTTTATATATGTTTATATATGTTTATACAAGTTTTATATATGTTTATATATGAAAAATTTTTTACCGGGTGGTATCACGGGCTGCCAAAAACATAAGTAGTTCATTCAATTGTATTATTAATAGACCCAATATTTGGATTATTAAAACAATGATTGAATTATTGGTTTAAAAATGCAGACATTGGGTCTAATAATAATACAATTGAATGAACTACTTATGTTTTTGGCACTCCGTGATACCACTTTAATTGAAGCAACAGCTTTTTTTCTCAGTGCAGTTTTCTTTAATAAGATAATTCACGTTATCTGTCGGACATATTGAGGAGTCTTAACGGCAAGCTTGAAAGAGCGTTTCTGTCGCAATGTGTTTGTGTCTCATCGCCACCCTATGTGTGACCCACCCTTTCGCGTAAGCGCATGCCAACTGTTATAGGGGTTCTAAAACAATACAAGCACGGGACGCTGACGTATCTGCAGCACTTTATCGCGATGTATACTCGACGGATTTACAATTTACGAACCTGAAACGAAGAGGAACAGGGATTGGAATCCGACCACATATATATGTGATACGTGCGTATGTGCTTCGCCGTGATGTTTTTAAAGTCAACCTCGTACGTACGTACACTCGTAATTTGTACGACTGAGAGTGGCGCAGATCACGCTCGTAATAAAATCGACTTAATACAATAGCCGTACTTGAAACGCTATTTTTCCAATCTGTGATTGCTCCACACATGGTGTTAATATTACACTGGTCAATATTACAGATTTGTGACCTCGCAAATTAAATTCTAGCCTTAGAAAATAGTATGTTTTTTTATTCTTAACAGTAATTTTATTGACGTATTTATAAAAATAAAAATACAGCATGATTGAACGCAAGAAATATTGCATAAATTATAAGAATTAAATATTTCAAACTGATCTAAGAGTAAAAAAATTCTTACATGTTAACGTACACAAAGTGATACAGCTTTAATTCTTTGTTATTCAATTATTATTATTTAATTTGAAAAATATAATTAACGTAATAACGATCTTACAATTATGGAAAAACGGAATCAAGATTTTTAGCTGTTGATCTGCTGAAGTTTCGTGTTAAAGAGTTTTTATATATACGAATTTTGCATTTCTGGCAACGCCGCCGCGCCGCGCCGCTTTGACTATCCCTCTTTCAAGCACCCTTCCGCAGTTCTAGGGTGAATCATCCCTCGTCCTCGAGCTCCGACGATAATGCGAGTCCCCGCGCACTTTGTACCGTCGAAGGAGGTCAGGTCTTTGTGTCGGATGATATAAATTTATGCGTAAGGAGAAGAGGGCCGGACCGTGAGATATAGCGGTAACGGAGGAAAATGTCATGGTAGAGAGATAAGCGATCGGACGGATTTAGAAGAACAAGCAGGAGAACATGCGAAATACTGGAGTTTATGGCACGGAGATATGTACGCGTGGACATTGTACATTATTGCGACTGTTTTTTTCTTCATTTTTCTCTGGGTTACAAATTGTCTATGTCGCAAATGGAACGAGTCACATTTTTTAAGTGCGAGATATTGATGGGAAGATACAAGTAATTCGTAAGCTCCATCTTAAATATGTATTAGGTCGTTCGATAAATAATGTCGTATTTTTTAAAATATTTTGAAAAACGAAACTTACATTTATTAATTTAACTTAATACAGGATGTAATCACCACTTTGTTTCATCATTGTTGTTCTGCCATCTTGAAGTCAATTTTTCAATTCCATTTCGATAATAAGATACAAACATAAAATATAAATAAAATAAATACGACATTATTTATTGAACGACTTAATACAAATTCTATAGTATGTATCTAAGTATAGTATATGTACACATATCTAAAGTAGATCTTATACAAATTACGGGCTTTCTTCATTCGTATACTGAATCTTCCAGTCCCCATCTGTATCTGGATTCTATCTGATATTTGAATTTATCGTTACCCAAAATTTGTTATTTATGCTCCACTCGAAATATGGCTCATGCATACGCGAGGATGGAAGAAATATAGAAGAATATAGATGTAAAGGCATTTATATGGATGTAAATTGGAAGAATCGTTCGTGTGTATTTCCATGCTTCTGACGTCATATATCCAAGATAGCTGACGTAGACATCAAGGACTTTTAAAGATCCGTTATCTTACATGGATTTGCAAGTATTGATTTTGTATACTTTCAAACATAGTTCATTGTGCTAAGTAATTCGTCGAAGAAGGTACTTCTTGCGTCGTCTTCCTTCGAGCAGTTTTCTATCACGAGATGCTAACTTTCGCCTTCGCGACACTTTGACGAATATTTTAGGAAACAGCAGAGTTATTAACTCGGGCGAATTTAATTCTTAATGCCATTAATTCGCCGTGATGTCTCCAACGGCTTACCATTGTAATTCGCGAACGGGCTACGTAATCGCGGCCGAATTTTATAGGGCGGAAAGACGCGGATACTTCGATATCTTTTCTCATTTGGCGTAAATGGCGGACGCGCGCGCGCGCGCACGAATAATTACATCGAGAATTTTCATTCTGGAGGATTTCACTTTAAGCTCAGCGATTACCTTAAAGTTCTTAAAATCTGAATTTCTCGGGCGTCCCTTATAAAATTTATTTTTCATACAGTCTGAAATGACACGAATAATTTTCATATTATAACTTCGTATAGTTATAATAAGATTATTAATGAGACATTAAATATAAGCTTTGCAAAGCGGGTCATTCAATTTTTTTCGAATTTTACAGAAAACGCGCGAGGCAATTTTCTTTCTCTTTCCACGTACATTTATGTTAAAATAGACTTTCTTTCGAATATATGAAGACGCATTAAAGTAAAAGATTAATTTGAGGCACCCGGTTCCTGATCTCCCGGCCGTAGTCATTGTGTCCGTATTATCGTGTTTTAAACGAAGTTTTAAATTTTACGGCTCAACTTTAAAGTCTCAAGTTTCACGGCGAGCCCATTATCTAACGTAATTTACAGTTCCAGAGTAAATCATCTCCGTGATACGGCGCTACTTGGGACAGCGCCTTGGAGAAAAAGCGATGAGTACAAAAGGAACGAGAGGACGGAAAAGGAATGGAATTGTAAGTCCCACGAGCGGACGTCGTTATGTGTTATTAACGTCATCTATTACTCATTCGCTAATCGTTAGTCCTGTAACAATTATATATCATTCATACGCGTCACTAGTTCAAAGCGAACGTAAAAGAGACTGCGTTAAATGCAGCTTAATAACATCAGACGTAATTTTGACTGATGTATCCAGTTCAATTAAAACTCGTTTGGATGCGTCAAAGTAATGGGCCAAGTTAATAATTATATTACACGAGATAAATGGATCGTTACTGCTAGGAAGAGACATTTTTAATCTAGACCTACGTCTTCCAAAACTTTGAGTAAAATTCTGTATCAAGAGATAAATTCCGTATCAGATTAACGCAATTAATAAAGCATCGACGTTTCTTTTTTCTTTCTGTTTTATTTCAACGTCCGTAAAGTGACTGAAGTAAGGGGATCTCGGAAAGAAAAGCAACATGGTCTCTTCGCGGGGATGAAATCCATACCACCCACGTGCTATGACGTGTTCGACTTTTACCCTTTGCGCCTCTCGGTGTTTCCAGAGATAACACTCACACAGATGCGCGAGACATCCAGCACGAACCAACCCGCGCGCATGCGAGGCGACGTAATATATATTTACGTACGCGTCATTTCGCTATACGGAACGAGACGGCCCGAAATCGCCCCTTGCTTAATGGAACTACCCTTAACAAAATGGCGACCACTCGAGCGAAATTGGGATGTATGGTATCTACACGAGATGCCGCAAATATCTTTAACGCACGAGGTCGCAATAATTTTTCGCGGATCATGTCAGATATTTGTTACAGGAAAACTCGACGTTCATGTAGGGAAACATCACGAGAAGCGGCTGATCTGTAAGCTTGACAACTTTAATTCGACGTATCGAAAAGACAAAAAATAAATAATAGATCTCATGTAATTCCGGATAAATTATGTTGAATTTAATGTTCGTTGTGAATTTATAAAGATAACTTTAAGCTTCTAGAGATAAATTTAACTTCTAAATTAAACTGTTTATATTTATGCATTATATATAAATTATAAGTTATGCTAGAACCGGTAGCTCTTAATATGTTTATTAAGAGCATTCATTTTTTCAAATTGAAAGAAACGCGTTAAAAAACAATGCAATTTATTTGATTAAATAAATCCTGAGAATTAATATGTGTTGTCAGGATATAATGATGTATAACACATTGCAAAAAATTTTATAAATTATGATCTCAGCATTGTCTAAAATTTTAAATCTGAAAACTCACATGCAACAGGGGGTGGAGGGAGATCTATGAAAAAATTCTCAAAAATCTATAACATATTAAAGAAATTATTAAAATTTTAAGAATTCTTAGAATTTTAAGTTCGAGCGAATCGCAAACAATTTAGAAACAAAGAAATAACTAATTTCTATGTCAAGAACAAATATGAAACTGCACAGGATGTTCTTCATAGGATTCAATATGCGCGGATTCGGATGTGTACGATCATGAACGTCTCGGCGATTTCATTTTATTTATATTTTTTAACCGAGAAAAGAAATAATGATAAACTATTAATCACGCTCTTCTTGTTGGAAACTTACGAAAATTTTAAAAAGTCGGCGAATTTTCGGAATAGAATCGTTTTCTCAATAATTTCCAATTGAGCGGCGCCTCATCTCTGAGACGGATGGACCTGCAGCTGGATTCGGGACTGGCTGGCCGTTTCGTTATTATTCGTTTCGCTCGCTCTCCATTCGACTCGAGCACATCGCTTCGCCGACCATCACCCGTTGCTCGGCAACCTCTGACTCGCGACGTGTCGTTATATGATGGCGGCGGGGGTGGATAACCGGTGCGGCTGTTCAGTCTCTCTCTCTCTCTATATCTCTCCCTCTTTCTCCCTTTTTCTCTTTCTCTCCCTCCTCCCCTCTTCCTCTTTCTATCTCCCTCTTTGTGCCTCCACTGTTCGCCGAGGCCGTCGAGTGGCACTCGTTGACCAAACGGTCATTACGACAAATGTTAGTTATATCTTGACGACGCCATCAGATACTCCGCGAACTAGCGCGAATCGGAGGGGGTGTATATGGGGTGAACCACCATAACCACCCTTCAGCGAATAGCGCCGTTGGCACCTATCCATGCGAGCTACAGCTGCGGGATTATGCTCGTACGCGTTTGACATAACTTTTGGTCAGGAATATATGTATAATCGATAATCAAACAATATAGGAGGAAGATAGATGTGCCATATAACAGCACACGAAGTAATAACAACTTGTTCAAGTAGACTGAAACGAAAGTGGCTCGCGCAGTATCAATCTTAAGATTGATAACAATTTATGTCAGAATATATATTCACACTGATCGTTCGCGTACACCATTCGAATGTGCTAATCTTTTATTCACAAACTTGCGCGAATAAGAGGGTAACAATAAGCACTTCGGAAATCGTTGGCTGTTCTCGTCACGATGACGAATTTTCCAACTGGGTTAACGACGGGAAAAACTTGCCGTATGGCTTCATTCTAAGTGACCGTCTGGTTATCATCGTCCTATGCATGTTCTTAAAGTTTACATAAGATGGAACGGAGAGATGGTAGATTAAGATAGAACTCGTCAAGGGTCGTATATCTGAATCCATTAATTACTACGGCGCTATCATAATCTCTCGCACAATCTCGCATTCCGAGATGATTAGCAAAGTCCCCGTAAATTTCGCAGAGAACACGTCGCGAATCTATCTATACCACCTCCGCCTACCTCGCGACGGCACGAATATGCATGTGATAGAATAGAAAGTAAGAAAGAGATAGAGATACAGAAGAGCAATAAAATCTTATTAAAAATATAAAGTAGAAAAAAATTTTTTAAATTACGCAGGACAAGACATAAAAAAATCTTCTTATCATCCGCGATACATTAGAGATACGGATAGTTAGAATATTTTGTCACCATCGTTTTAATCATAATAAATGATCAGTATTAAGAAGACTATTGTATAGCCGACGAGAAAACGTAGAATTAGTGTCTGTCGGCTTTACGGAGCATATATGTAGTTAATTTCGTTTATGACGACTCGATATTGTTGCGAGCTCCCTCGAGAAAGTTGGAACGGCGTACCGCGGACAACATCTGAGAAAATAATCCGAGTTAATTCCGTCGGAGCTACATATCTCGGGCCAACTTGTAGCGTTAATTCCAGGAGTCTCCCGGAAAGAGAATAGACACAACCGTACGCAATAAATAAATCCAATAAAAGACACGCGAGGCAGAGCGAAATAGAAGAAAACGGGCCGGCCGGGCTAACTGGAGACGGAGAGGAGACACCGGCAAACGGAGGCAGAGGCAGAACCCGAGGCGCGGAATAGCGCGAGGGTGAGAAGAGAGACGTGGACGGGGACGACGGGGTGGAACGTCACGGGAGCGAGACGCAATGATGGTGGAAGGGGATGGCGCGCGCTATCGCGAACCCCGCCGGCGAACGCGGCAGGATGCCGAGGTCGACGCTATCGATTGGCGTCGGCGTTTCCTCGTCGGTATCTAGCGGCCGGTGCGCTCTCTCTCCCTTTCTCCTTCCCCTCTTCATCCTTCTCTCTCTTTCCCTCTTTTAGTCGTAGGCGGAGGGGGGGGGGATTGTTTCGTCCTCGCCACCCCTCGTCCGCTCTCTCTCCGTCTCACTTCGTTACTCGCTCTTCCGCCCTCCCTCCTCAGCCACCCACCGCGGTAACAGGTGTTGGTCTGGCCCCGAACTCGTACAAAATCGATGGGCGAGAGCCAGATCGGCGTCGCGAGGGGTTTCCCCGCCGATCCACACCCCCGCCCGCCGTTGCCCCTGCCGGCCTTCCCCTCGGCAACCAGCCGCCGTCCCCTCGATCAAGGAACAGGAGAGGGTGGCGCGTAAGAACAGGGGAGCGAGAAGGCGCGGGAGAGACGCGCCGCAGCCGACGAAGAGGCGACGAGAAGGGG
>NJRQ01000476.1:123030-151549 GCA_003063805.1 Aphaenogaster ashmeadi
GGGGGGGGGAGAGAAAGCTGCACACGAGCGCGGTGGCGAGGACGCAGGCGCCCGGGACGCGGGGCGACGCTCGTCGGCGACGCTGCATTGGCAGTTGCACCCCAGCCACACCCGGTACGAGCCATGTAGTCGGGCTACCCTCCACCGCGATACACGGCGGACAATTGTTGCTTCTGCGCCTACAGGTGGTACATCTTCGTCTTCGATCTTCGCGGAGCTCGTCGGTGCTCGCGTCCGCCGTCGCCGGGTGCCCGGGGATTCCGTCGTGGTCCTCATCATCGTCGTCTTCATCGTCGTTCTCACCGTTGTCCTCATCTTCGTCGTCGTCGTCGTCATCATCGTTGTCGTCGTTGTCGCCGTCGTCCTTGTCGACCCATCGTTCGTTCTCGTTCCACGTCATCGCCGCCGCCGTCGTCGTCGTCGTGGCTATCGAGGTGCTCGTTGTCGTGGTTACGCCTCGTGTATATCCGTCCGCCGTGCGAGACTACCGGTAGTCCGCGTGCCCGCCGTACGAACCATCGTCGACACGCTGAGTCGGTGTCTGCCGAGACCCGGCCCCGAGGCTTCCGGCGAGGAGACATCAGGAAACGAGAGGATCGTGGGTGATGCGAGCGGTGCCCGTGGTGCAACCAGGGGGAAGTACTGTAGCTTCGGGCGCGCTCGTCAGCCAACTCGCTTTCGACTGCGACTGTGTGCACCGCGTATAGCTAGCGAGAGCGCGAGAACGGGGGTTGCGAAGGGGTGCGCGCGGGATTTCCGGGGTCGCGGAGAGGGCTAGAGGGAGCTATCGACCACACACGTAAGGCGGCGGCGGCAGCGCTCGCACACACCGGCGCACACGGATACACAACATCGCGGACCTGTTGTCCAACTTGTTGCTCGTCCCTGCGAAGGCACACCCGCCCATCTCCGGAGTCGAAGGAGAGCTTGTTTTCGAAAAAGGAGGTAGCGCCGATCGCGAGGAATCGTCGGATCGCCGCGCTCCGACGATCGAGCCCCGACCACCCCCGGAAACGCGGACGAAGAAGGCAAGGATGGAAATACGGCGAGACTGAAACTTGAGGTTCGAAGGGAACGTTTCGAACAAGTTGGATCTCGAGCGGAAGAGGAAGTGAGGAAGAGGAAATTTTAACGACGATTGATACCATACGATTTCTACTCCCAGTGTATAATTTCGGGCGAGCTTAACACAGTGTTCGTTTGATCGGAAAATATATTGGATCGTACTTCGTAAGAAAATTATAATTCATCCTGTGAGACTTCTACTCTTTATGAGTGAAGAAGAAGACATTGAGGAAGACCGGACGTGCTAGAGAAGCTCCACTTTCATTCTCAAGTACAATATCCGTTTCCTACAATTTAAAGGGAACTAATGGCGCGTGCCGGGTAATTCAGAGGACCAACTGCTTATAGAAACTCAACTATTCGTATCGAAGCTCTCGAAGTCGTTTACTGTGAACAGCGGAGCGTCGCGTCGGCTAGAGGACTCGCATTTGACGAGCAGACCCAACTTTGTTAGCAAAGTAACGGGCAATCGTTTTTTAATCGCACCTCTTGATTTCGATAATCAAACGAGGTTTCCCTCATTGAAGATCAGAGGAGACTCGCATCCATCGTTCACAGTCAGTTCACAGAGAAGTTCAACGTCCGTCGATCAGCGTCTCCAGATCCCGTCGCGATGAGGATGTCGTCGTCGAGACACGCACGTCCCGGGGCAGCGACGTCATCGGGAATCGGCGTGACGAGGTACCACCTGGAGCAACCGGGCGAGTGAACAGTTCGCGAGTGAATCTCGCGGAACCAGAGCGACGGAAGCCCCGACGTGGATTCGCGCATTCCCGGCGACGCATGTACTGCCGGCGGCAGCGCAGGATAACGAACCCGCGGCGGTGAAGCGGAGGAAGAGAGAAAGAGAAAGAGAGAAAGGGAGAGAAAAAAAGAGAGCGAGGGAGAAAGGGAGAAGGAGAGTGAGAGAAGGGAGATAAGCTAGATGGGTAGAACGCGCACGGTAGACGTATGCGTGACGTTTTGCGAACGGCGAGATACGCGGCGGGTATGAGGCCGGCGCCGTAGAGCATGTAAATCTTCCACCCGTGAATATACAACGAAAGCAATACTACAAACAAGGTAATCTCGAGGAACAAAGCAAAGGCAAGCCGCACACGCTTTCCGCCACCCTCCCATAATCTCGCACCTAATCTCGCCCTCTGATCGCGCTTAAGGAATCACCCAGAACCGACACCGCGTACCATTACCCCGCTCGGTACTCGATCGCCCACGATCGAGAGCTCCTCCCAGCTCCTCGCTTCACCTAAGAGATATTTTAATATGAATGTATACACGCGCATATAGACACCGCGATCGTACGCGCTCACTCTCATCCCTGTATATATATATAGTTATACAAAAAAATATATATACACATTTATACGCAGAGTCCTATTGAATAATCGTGCAACGACGTCTAGGATTAGATCAAGCGATATCGCCAAGACGGCCACCTCGGACTGAGCGTTTTATCTTCCCTAAGGAGAGAGTCGTCGTCCCAGCTACAGGGAGGAATTTCGAATAGAAGGAACTCCGATTGGGACAATCGGTCGCCGATAGATCGATACGAGACGACTATGTCGCGTCTCAGGATACTACCTGAAGGGAAGTGCGTGATTGGGACGAACAGTTGGAGTATCGATTGAGAGATCGATTGGTGTCGCGCGCCCTGGTGAAATCTCCGCGTTAATCATCAGGAAAATAAACCCAGCGTTTTCGCGAAAACGGGAACGAGCGGCGAGACGGTTAACGGTATATTGAACGATATATCGTAGTGCGTCGTTCGTCGGCGAGGGGAGTCGCGACTTCTGCAAAGGGGATTTGCGTGATATACGCGATCGATACTTCTTGATCGTGGCGCTCGCAATAAAGTACGCCGTTACGCCGAAGGACCGAGGAAGGAAGGATAGCCGAGGCTCAAGAGGGTTGTGTTTACCCTACGCGGTTGTTTGGTGATCTTGGAGCGATATTTCGATATTAATCCCGGTGGCAAGAGAGCGACGATCAGCCAAGATGCCGCGGTGCTATATGGTAAAGAAGGCCTTGTGCAACAAGTACATAACCAGCGTTGCCAGAGGATTCGAGAGCTGGGGCCGCGGAAGGAGCACACCATCGCCAACCATGCAGCTGCCCATCTCGCCTGTAGAAGGGTGCGTCGCACCCCCTGTTGCACAAGGTACGTCACACTCTGCATATTTTGCAATCGGGAATCGTTACAATAATTATTTTTATAAGTTAATCGGGAGATTGATCGATACTAAACAAAGCGCCAAAGCCCTAAACCTGGCAAGATTGAAATGAGATTAACGTCCATTTCCACCAATGTAGATTAACTTTAATCTCGGTTTAACTTACTCGTTATCTTTTGTTTATTCTTAGAACTAGAAAAAGATAAACAGGGTTGTTACGCATCTGGAAAACAGGGAAAACCTGGAAAACTCAGGGAATTCCTTCTGATCTGGAATTATCAGGGAAAAATTAGGGAATTTTGTAATTATCTGCATTTTTTCCAGAATTTACTTGAATGTCCTTTTACTGATTCTTTTTTAGACTTCGTATCAAGAATTCAGACTGTTATTTTATTTCTCGATACATATGACTGTGTACGTAGTTTAATTTTTGAGTTTATGATATATTTAATACAAATTTTATTCTCATGTTCTTAAATCTTAAAGATTTTTTTACCATATAATTTATGTTTTTTCACCGAGACGTAAGTTTCTAGTCTTTCGCTAATAACAATAAATATTTAATACAAACTAGTGTTCTATGTGTTTTACCGTTTTCTCCCTGGAATATTTGTAAAAACCTGTCTGGAAAACCTAGAAAAGTCAGGGTATTTCGGAGTCAGAATAGCGTAACAACCCTGATAAAGAGTAAGTTAAACCGAGATTAAAGTTAATCTACATTCGTGGAAATGGACATAAGATCATATCATAACAATATAAGATTTAATATTTATAACTAATATAAGAATATAATATTATATTTAAACAATATAAGAAAATGTAACACGTATATAAAGTATATAAAATAGATGTAAAAATATATCTTCTGAGTAATTTAAAAAAACACGATAATTACTTTTTTATATTCTTTCGTGATTGTTTCGGCGCTTTAGCGCCACTTTATGATATTCACTTCGGCGCACGGCGCCGGCCCGATATGCGTTTATATCGAATTATCAAGTGATAATGGCATACGCCGTTGCGCACCGCGTAATTCCCGACAATGCGTTACCTGGTCGCAACAAAACGACCTTAATTGTCGGAATTCTCCGTGGCGTTACTACTTGTACGGCGCATCCGCCTCTCGTGTGAACGGCGAAAATGGTATGCGAAACTTGTCGAGACAGTAAATGCAGTTACAAAGGCGGCGCTCAGAATCATCGTAATGGTGATGCGCGTTTATAGCATCTCGTCGGCACAAAGAGGCGAGAGTTTCGAACGTTCGTGCTACGAATATTTGCAATTGATCAAAATCGTTTGCGGAAGCGTTTAAAAAATAGCGTCTATTATCGAAATTTTGCGGAACAATTTGATGGTATAGTAATTATTAAAATTAATTAAAATTGATGTTTGTCGTATCATTATAGATAATATATGACAAATATATGACAAATATGATAATATATGACAAATACGATATCTAAATCAAATATCCTAAAGTGTGTTAACTTTGGAATACATAATTGTGAAATTATGAAATTAAAAATACGGTTTCCTCTTTTCTTTATTTCCACTCGATTTGTTACAGTTTTTTAGCTTTATAGAGAGGGAGATGAAAAAAAACATCTTAATTCAATAATTTTTTATTGTATATACACAGGGTGTATTAAATAAAATGTTACAAGCTGTGTTTTCTTGGAATCTTAAAAATAGCGACAAGTTTTTTTGTGTGTTTTAAGATTCATCTTCATTCATATATCACATAAAAGATCCCAGTGAATCCTAAAAAACACAAAAAAATTTGTGTTTTAGAGAAAATAGTTTATAACACTTTATGACATGAAGTGTTATAAGCTATTTTCTCGGAATCTATTAAAGACAAAATTTTTTTTGTGTTTTACATAAGCTATTTTCTCGGAATCTATTAAAGATAGCGACAAAATTTTTTTTGTGTTTTTACATAAACTTAAAATATGTATATTGAAATATGTATATTGTATACAGGGTGTATATTACATAAACGAAACAAATAATTGCTTGTAACGACCTGACTGGCCAGAATATATTTCAAAAAATTGCAGCACTATTGCTGTAATTTTTTGAAATATATTCTGGCCAGTCAGGTCGTTCCAAGCAATTATTTGTTTCGTTTTTCATTTCACTGGCGAAGAAAAGACTACATTCTATTTTTGTATTACATAAAGTTTATGTAATACACCCTGTATACAATATACATATTTCATTATACAGGGTGTTTCGAGGTTAAATGTCTTAACTTAAACTTAGGACCTCAAAACAAGAAAAAATTTTCCTCTGAAGGTATGCCCGTATACGCTTTGTTTAAGAGATATTGACATCTAAACATTTTCATTATAAAACTTTATGAAATTGTTATCAGGTTATAATAAATAATTTAATAGTGTGCTTTAACTACTCTATTGTTAGATTATATGAAAATTTTTACATAATTATAAATTTTGTTTAAAATGACGGCCTTGAACATTGAGACAGGCTTGGCATCTTTCTTTCACGGCAGCAGTGGCAGAGCGGCACTGAATAGCTGTAATTGTTTCACATGCCTGAATAATTCTTCTTTATAAAGAATTAATGTCATTAACCGGCCTTTCGTAAACTTTTTGTTTAAGGAGGTTCAGGTGCTACAAAAAAATGCAGCCAGCCTCATGAAATTTTAATATATTGTGCTGCAATGCAAAATATAATTATGTGAATTTTTTTGGAATTTTTCATGGTCACGAAAAATTTTACTTTTTAGCATAGGTTCTTATGGGAAATGACATAGTGCACAACTTCAGAATGAAATAATGCAAGAAAAAATGCAAATGATAAGAAAAGAAAAATATGCACTTTAACTTAATATATTTACAAATAAATGAGTGAAAGAAAGGGGTAGGTTATCGTACATTTCGTAGAGAAATTAATTATTAAACATGAAATTGATTTTTTGATTTTTGATTTTTTTTTCAATTGATTTTTTTGAATCTATTATTTCAGCTATATCCAAAAAAGCTACAGACAATTTTTCGCGGCGAACAATGCCAACCTAATACTTCGAACGCTAGTGCGCTGTTGCTAAGTTTTCCTTGAAATCCCCGCGTCCCACTACTCCCCCCGATGAAGCACCCGAACCTCCTTAATAGCACCCCAAGCAAAAAAATCTAATGGCTAAATATTCATTATCCCGATCTATGGATTGGTCGTGCAGGACCTGTGGCTTGGCTTGCGCGCTCTCCAGATTTGACGCTATTGGATTTTTTTGCTTGAGATGCTATTAAACAAAAAGTCTACGAAAGGCCGGTTAATGACATAAATTCCTTACAAAGAAGAATTATTCAAGCATGTGATACAATTACAGCTATTCAGTGCCGCTCTGCCACTGCTGCCGTGAAAGAAAGATGCCAAGCCTGTCTCAATATTCAAGGCCGTCACTTTGAACAAAATTTATAATTGTGTAAAAATTTTCATATTTTCTAATAATAAAGTAGTTAAAGCACACTCATAAATTATTTATTATAACCTGATAACAATTTTAAAAAATTTTATAATAAAAATGTTTAGATGTCAATATCTTTTAAATAAAGCATATTACAAGCGTTTACGGGCATACCTTCAGAGGAAAATTTTTTCTTCTTTTGAGGTCCTAAGTTCATATTTTAAGTTAGGACATTTAACCCTGAAACACCCTGTATATATTATAATGTTTTAATAATCTATATTATAATAAATAAGAATAAAATTTCGCATGTGCATTTAATAAGAACATATTTTCGTAGTCACGCAATTCACAACAAAAATTTTGCACATATCCGAAATTGATACAACTTTTTTACACTGCACACATAAAAGTAACAGTACGAAAGGCAGTAGGACATTTGCATTCACATAATATTCATAGCTGTCGATCCTTTCGCGAGCAGCGAGACTCTTCGTGATCACAGTAAAAATTCATTCTGCTCGCGAAACGTACAGAAACAACGACGTAGAAATATTAAAACAGATCGGCCTGGCGGCATAAGAGAAGTCGGTCGCTCTTAAAACGAAACGTGCACTTTCATAACCGAGTTATCGTGAAATTTTATATCCGCTTAGTCTAGGAGACCTTCTTGGTTCTCTACTCCCATCCCCTTTGACCTCGTTTCTAACATATTTGCCGTCATAATCCCACTACCCCTACCTTCGCAATCCGTACTGTGCAGCCCGCATCTTCCTCCCTCCCGCCCCTCTATCATCCGTTTATCGCTGCACTTCCTCCTACCACCATCAAGGTTCGACACTCTCTGCTATCACGCCGGTAACGAGAATCGGATACTCTTCTTTGGTATCCTATTTAAAAGTCCGCGGCGTCGTTAAATCTCGATTAAAAAGCCAAATGAAAGCAAAGAAATGAGCTGACACGTTGCTGCTGCGATTTATAAGTCAGTAAAGACATTTTGCATTAATATATGAGTTTATACGTAACGAATTTATATACATTCTTTTTATTCTGTGAGGTATGGTCTGATTGGAATTATCATGTACGCGAATGAAACTTAATCTTTATGATCCTACCAGAATGTCACAACACGCAACCAAAAGATACAACGGCCGTCGCGACTTCCGCCGTGGCCGATGCAGATCCTCCGAAGGAACAACCGAGCGAAGCGGACACGACTGTCGCGACAACTGTGACGACGATGACAGCACCGTCATCCGTCATCAAAAGAGCACCCGCGGCGGATTACTCGATGACGACGCGAACGGAGACGACCGTCGTGATCGCGTGCACCACCACGACGTCTCTGACAACTCTATCTCCGGCAGAAACGATCATCTCTCCCGTCGAGGAAACTACAACGACGACGGTGACGTCTTTACCTACGTCGGTCGTGCGAACGACTTTCGAGAGGCCCGAGGAGACCACGACGACGTCCATCGCGACGCTATACCATCCACTAACCACCAGAGAACCGTCTCCGCCGTCCAGCACGTCAACGTCCTATTATTTGGAGGATACTCCGGAACACTCGAGAATACCCGAGTCTAGGATACGACTGGCTCCCTCGTCCTGCGGCATACCCATGCCCGGCCACGTGTCGTCCATGTTCAAAGATCGCTCCGCGGCGGAGACGGAAGCGGCGCACGATCTCCTAGAGCTCTCCCGATCCTTACCCCCATTGCCGCCGCCGAGCGTTGCGATTGGTCCTCAAAGCGTGATCGAGACGCCGGCGACCGACATTCAGGAGATGACGGTCTATCAACCGGCCGAGCAACCGATCTATCAGGTGAACACAATCGACCTGGCCGGCTCGACCATCTATGGCCATCAGCAGCAGCAGCAACAGCAACAGCAACAGCCCACGGCTGCCAGTATAATTTACGAGTCCAACGCGACTATAGTGCCATCCTCGGGCAGCGTTTTCATACCTCTGTCACCGGTACAAGAAATCCTACTGACATACAGCACATCCACCATACCATGCACATCAATCGTGGCACAGCCGCAGCATCAGCCGCCACCAGAGCAGCAGCAGCAGCAGCAGCAACCGTCACCAGAGCAGCAACAGCAGCAATCGCAGCAACAACAACCGCAGCAGCAGCAACCGCAGCATCAGCAGCCGCAGCATCAACAGCAGCAGCAGCATCAGCAGCAGCAACAACAACCACAGCAACAACAACCACAGCATCAACAACAACCGTTGCAACAACAGCAACAGATCGAAGCGACAGCGCCGTTGACGCCGCCGACCTCCGAGTGCAGCAGCGACATCGAGAACAGTAATCCGAACTCGCAACCGACGCAGAAAGACAAGGAGGTGCAAACCATCACGGAGCAGTCGGAGGGAGTGAAACCGGCCAGTTACACGTACGACACGTTGCTTGTTTCGGACGGCAGATCGAAGAACAAGAAGACGTCCGCCGCGCAGAAAAACCAGGAAACCGAACCGATCGAGGCGCCCGAGACGTCCAAGACCGGTCGTTACGTGTGTTGCGAGTGCGGTGAGTAGCGTTAATTTTCAAATTAACTCTACTGTAATATTACACCTTAATCTTACACCTCCTAATATTATACGTCTTAATATTACACCCCTTAATAAATTTATGAGATTAATTTGGATCGACGAATATATCGCCGAGACGATAATCCCAAACGCCTTTGCGGATATTACACGAATTATTAGCTCCTGTTTTAATTATACCCTGTCGATCCTCTGTCAACCCGCGTGTTTCCCTTCCCTTCAGGCAAGCAATACGCGACCTCGTCGAATCTGTCGCGGCACAAGCAGACGCACCGCAGCATCGACTCGCAATCGGCCAAGAAGTGCATCCACTGCGGCAAGGCGTACGTCAGCATGCCCGCCCTGGCGATGCACGTGCTCACGCACAAGCTCACGCACAGCTGCGGCGTATGCGGCAAGATGTTCTCGCGACCCTGGCTGCTGCAGGGCCACCTGCGGAGTCACACCGGCGAGAAGCCGTACGGATGCGCCCACTGCGGCAAGGCGTTCGCCGATCGCTCGAATCTACGGGCGCACATGCAAACGCACTCCGCGGACAAGAATTACGAGTGCCCCAAGTGCCACAAGTCATTCGCCCTCAAGTCGTACTTGAACAAACACCTGGAGTCGGCGTGTCAGCGCGAGAACGAGGATGATCCCGACGCACCGCCATAAGCAGCCAGGACCAGCCATGCCGATGTACCGGCAAGCGCCAGCGATCAGGTAGGTCCTTTGTTCACGGCGACTCGCGACTTGAGTTCTTTTTTCTTTTCGAAAATTGACGAGGATCAATTTGTCTGTCGTGTTCTGGAAAGTGACAGTTCGCCTACGTCGGACGATCGCTTCGCTTAATTACATTTGTGACACAGTCTAATATTGTACGATAGCGCGAGGGGGTTAAATCTGCTGACATATCACCCACGATCGATCACGACCATTCTCACATTTAGACCTAACAGCGCGCCCGAAATAAAGCGCGCCGTGCTAACCGATCAATCCGCAATTTGCAGCCGGTCGTGCACGACGTAAACAGAAGATTGCAGCGGCGTCATCACGTTGACTGGTAAAAAAAGAAATAGCTGCGTAGACAGGTATTTTTGCTCATGGACCAAGAGGAAAAAAAAGGAGGGAAGACAAACGAACGCACACGGAAAGCCGCTGCTGGCCTCTCATCGCCGTGCGGACGCGATTGGTTTCGATTGTTTCGCACGGAATTCGAGTCGGTCGTGTCTATCGTTGCGCTCGCGATTACGGCAACAAGTCCTCACGTTCCCTTTGTCTCCGTTGCCTGCAAAGCTAAAAAAAACTCGCGCTTGCAAAAAGGGTTGCCTCGAAGGGTTTAACGTTAATTTTCGGATATTCGCTTGTGACCTGAAAACGTTGCAACACAAGCTACACAAGCATTCTCCGTTAACGTTAACTTTCATTCAAACCATTCGATTAAGTATCATTATTTCTCAAATACTCGAAATCGATGTATTGAAAATCTCTCTTATTTTTATCCATTCAACCAATCAATTTTATCAATTTACTAAAAGTCTTATGGTTTTTCTTCTTAAAGTAAAATATTTTCTCCTCGAAGGGATATTAACACGATAATCGCATTTTGGATCCAGACGTAATCCACGATCTCGGAAAATTCGTAAGAGCACTGTTCTCTGCTAGTCCGGATCGGATTGGATCGGGGTGCGCGCGAAGCGATAAGAGAGAGCTTCCAATTAGTCGATGAGATTTTGCTCGAAATTACAGAATGGGCTAATGACTTGCTGTCGTTGTCGAGAGGAGCCTCGGCTCTTTTGTGCATCATAGACGACGATCAGACGCCGAATCACCGGTAACATCCAATTTCAACGGGTATCTCTCGGTAAGCGCAAAGTGATTCGATTTACTCGCCGGCTTAAACGTCGCGGATGGACGGACGGGCGAAAATCCCGGCTGCGCGAGGAACGAAGACGAGAAGGTAATTGACATATCGGCGTCTCTGGATCTCGCGCCCGTCTCTTCCTCTCTCGCGGGAAGAGGAGTTTCTCTGAATATTTCACCGCGCCGCTTCTTTTGGGGGTCCGAGCACACATTCGGGCTATTCTTAGAATCGTTTTTTCCAATCTTTCTCTCCTGTCCTCTCGGCGTCGAGGAGAGCTTCGCGAATTGCTGCGCAGCATCTCTGACGAACTGTTGCCGACAAGTAACGAGAATTGAAAGGCTAAACGGAGGTGGTGCGTGAAAATAATGATACGAATGCGAGATAAAAAGATCTGAAAGAACTTCGCCCATTTCGGGCTAACCGCGTACAGTTATCAATTGTATATCATTTTATATAATTTACATAATAATAGAAATATTAAAAATTAAGTAGTTTGATCCTCAAACTCCTGCCGAAAGCAGTTCTAGTCTTTTAAAGATGTCGCCCTACTCATTCGGTAGCTCATCATCAGAGCTATCGAAGCTGAGAAATATATCACTAACATTCTTAGGGCGGAGTCAGACTATGCGCGTTTTACGCAAATATTCGTGATTCGAGTCATGTCATCCTTGTTGTTTATCAAATTATAAACAAGGATGAACGATGCTCGAATCACGAATATTCGCGTAAAACGCGCATAGTTTGGCGCCGCCCTTCAGAAGATATCCGTATGTCTTCAGCAAGATATTTGACATATCCTAGATACCAAATGAGTGACATGATGTGAATATATGTAAATATCCAGAAACTTTAATTTTTCTAAATCGCCAGTAAATAATTAACATATAATAATAAATTTATTATATGTATTATTATATATGTAAATATGTTTGAAAAAAATTACACCCAAAAACATGCAGTATTTGCTTGTTACCGTCGTCACCGCGAGGAGGTGCCCTGGATGCAGAAATAAATCTTGTGAAGAGGGGGGGGATAAAAAAAGGATCTAGAAGTATTTTTAACTACATACTAAAATTTTATTTTATCATTAGTTGATTGAAAGCATCCTGCAAGCATAAATAGCAAAATTAATATACCTCATACACCAAATTGATGAGGTCCTAACACTGATTGGCAAATGTTAGCTATTGGACTTATACGGTTTTAATCCACTCCTTAAGCCGTAATCAGACTATGGATTGGGATTGGGATTAGATTGGAATTTGACCAATCAAAGTAAAGTCCACTAAATTTGATGTTGGTTTTCTTTCTTCTGATTGCTCAAATTCCAATCCAATCCCAATCCCAATCTATAGTCTGATTACGGCTTTATGCTCTACAATTTTACGTACGACTCATCTCTGTACGGGGATGGCCTAAATCTATATATAAAATGGGTGAAGTTCTTTGGTTATTTTCGGCAAAATACAAAAGTGTTAAGAGATGATCGTGGCTGTGTCAGTGACGTCAAATTCAAGTACCTTTGTGCTGTATGTCGTGTTGTCGATTCGGTGACAGATCAACGTGATGTGTGTGTTTATGAAATTTGAGATTTTATTGGACACGAAGGTGCATTTTGAAACTATTTTTTTTCATACCGAATCATCTTTATCCACTATTGGTTTTGCCAACGTCACGGTTCGCTTCAACTAGACCTTAATTTAAGCGATTCTTTGTCTTTCTCTAACATCGAAACTGGAACGGACGAAGAATCGATTAAACTGAAGTTAAACTTGATGAAATTGGCCCGTTAGTTCTTTCAATCGCTGCGGAGGCACGATAAAGTTTTTCGATGTAAAGTTTCATATAAAATGTATTTCAATTTCTCGATAGAACCGTGCTTGATTTCTCAAAAGGGCCGTTCCCTAGCACAGTATTAGCATACGTCCTTGAAAAATCGCACGATCTCGACCGTTGAGATCTTTTTAGTGCACAGAGAAACTTCTTTTCCACCGGTGAGAAGATCTGTATTTTGATTCGCTAGTCATTTTAGATAAGTCTGCCGTGAGGATGCTTCGACATAAAGTGATATCAATATTTCAATATATTTGGGCGTCTTCTTGCCGAAGATCGATACGATAACATCGCAGATGCATCTCACTTCGTGAATTCGTAAAAACGACGAATCGAGATGCTCTCGGAATGAGCGGCGATAAAGTCGATCACGCAGACGAAGTAGTGCAATACCTTTCTCTTACATAGCTTATAAGAGCTCACTTTTTTCATCCATCTTTGCTCGACGATGAAGATTCGCTCGTCGCTCTCTCTTCCGAGAGAGGAGGGCCCTTCGTAAAAGAATATCTCCGCTAATTTCGTTTACCCAAAGAATGATCTCTCGAGGCATAACTGGAATTAAAAGCTGATGATACACGTGCATGGGCTATGGAAAATTCAATTGTCGCTTTATATTTTACATTAATTTAAGGGTGTTTCGAATGTAACGCTCGCACCGCAGAGCAAGATGTCTTGCGCATTTAAATACACCTTCGCGCAATTTTCGCCGGGATTCTTAGCGTAACGCACGCGGATGCTCGCGGAAAGTTTTCATCAACATTTCACGTAAACTGGGCCACCTGTTGAATGCAGAAATGACCATTCGGTGGCAAAAGGGTCGGTCGTACTGTGCTCCCCTGAATTATGGAACACATCATTTCCTCGGTTGTTAAAAGCGCGAACAAGATCGCGGTCAATTGCAACGTTTTATCGAAATTTATCAATGCTTTTTTTCCGGAGCTGCGGAAAATCGCGTCGAAAACCGAAACCGCAGAGTATCGCGATCTCTTTAACCGGCAGAGGTGGCACCGTTTACAAACGTTCCTAGAGATTTGATTATTTTTAAGATATTTACTAACTTATCTTTGCTATCTTATCTTGAATTTATTTAAGATGTGACAGAGTTACGAGATTATTTTCTAAATGAGTTCTTTTTTTTCGCACGTTTGCATCGTTACCAAAGCTTTATGCGAATCAATGTATATTATTTATATTATTGTATATATTATTTATGCGCGTAAAACTTAAGAAATCGAATCGGAAATTGTTGTTCAATTATTTATTTATATATTAATTTATTTATTAATTTTATTTTTCGTAATTCGATTTGTTATATCTAGTCATTACGTTCGATCTAGTCATGTCTAGTCGGCTACGGGAAGACGCGAATCCTCTATCTTTCAAAGCAATATAATAAAATGTCTCGTAAGTAACGAGTGTGTATATAGCGTGACATACTAAAACTGGATATATTGAGGGAGATAATGCCATTGCTTGGAAGGTATTTTCGCGTGAAAGCTTCGAGCAAGAAGAATGAAAAAAGTGGATCGCACGCGAGTGCATTTTATAGAACGGTGCAATCCACAACGTCATACCAAAGATATGACCCAAAAAAAGAGAGCAGGAGCAAGAGAGAGAGAGAGAGAGAGAGAGAGGAGCAGGAGGGTGGAATTAAGGGGAGAAGAAAAAGTACTTACGATCTAGTCAACAAGTTGCGCTTGAATTACATCCTTTTTATCTTAGTTGCCTAAGGCGGTCGCATGTATAAGTGAAGAGGAAGCGACGCTTATTCTTTCTCGTCGTATATTTTATCTTACTTTCTCCCCCTGCGCCGTCTAAAGCGTTTCTAATATAACTTAGAGATATTTTGGTACTGGAGATTTTGCGGGCGACTGTGTAAGATATTAACGGAGCGGATTGATTGTATTTAATTAATTGAACGTAATACGCGGCGCAGGCGATTCGACGTTAGTGAGATTAACGCCCGGTTGAACGTGAAGAGAGAAAGAGAGTTTCAGTGATTTTTGTTAGTACAAACGTATCAACACCAAGGGAGTAATGCATATAGACGCCTCGATCGCATTTTCGTGGAATCGCTGCCGTAGAATCGGCGCTTTTCCGGAAGTCTCCTACTTACGACTCATTTTCCCTTCCTCTTGGGAACGCGACGGGCAGATGACGTCGAGATGCATTGAAATGTAAAAATAAGATATGAGAAGCGCGGAAATAAAATGCAACATTACCAATGCAATAAAATAGTAACTGCGAGAAGCGGCGAAATTAGGACGCGAATGTGAAAGCATAAAATAACCGACCTGAAAAACGTTATTAAATATTTTTCTGTTTTTAATATGCATATCGTGCATCGATTTGCGCTATCGTTTATTGCGGGCTGAATATATCCTCGTGAGATGAAATGATTTCGCATGAAAGTTAATAGTGTCTCGCGTAAACGAATTCAACCTATTTTTACTGAACTCGTTTAACGTTAATGCTCGTATTTTGTTCTTATATTTCGTGCCTCGACTACACACGAAGTCGTCTCGCAAGGAAAGTAGATCCTTATCCGTACGGGAGATTACGAAACGCACGTAGTTCTGCAGCTCGGCCACGTTTTTTCGTAATATTTGAGAATTTAACTATAGACACTCGTCTCTTATACTGTATTACAATACTCGACAGTCAATCGAATCTATAATTAATAGTGTAACTCGTAACGGTAGTCAATAATAGGGAAGGAGGGACGAGGGAGGATGTGCACACACGGTCCACGACCGCCCCAGTTGGGTCCCAAGCGAGGTTCCGTCGAGAATACGCGAACGTCGCGGCACAGTTTACAGTAGTTTTAGTATCGCGAGCAAGAAGGGTGACAAGAAGCGGAACGATGTTTCGTGGCACGATTTCGCGCACCTTGCGTATAATAAAACAGTTTTTCAACTTGAGACTTGCCAGTGCAACCAAGCGTGACAGCACATATTCCTGCTCCCGTTGTCGGAACGTGCAATTTTTCGTTTATAGAGTGAACTCTCGAGCACACTCTCGAAATTATATTGACGTGCCGTCTATTTGCGTCGGCGAATAATATTTGCCACTCGTCTTACGTTATTCCCGTAAAAACGATTAGTAAAAATACCCAGACAGCCAAGTCTGTCGAGAATAGGTTTTGCAAAGTATTTGTTACAAAGTTTGTTGGCAAAAAGATTACAGGCAGGCCTATTCTGTAACTTTTAAATGTCGTTATTGTTATGTGGTCGTTGCGCAGGTATAATATATGATAAAAAAAGCTGCGCAACGACAACGTAACGATAACGACATGTCGTTAAAAATTACAGAATAGGCCTACTGACGTATACAATGCTATGGCAGAATGTTAGCGGAAATGTAAAATATGATGGCAAATTGATGGCAGAAATCAAGCAGCTTTTGACATATTTGCTACACACTTCGACACTGAAAGAAAGGCTTGGTTATAAAAATCCAGGCTTGGTTAATGTTACCAAGCACCTTGGTGAAATTAAAGTAGTTTCAACGTATAATAAGTATTACATAATTTAGTTGGGTCAACTAAACAAAATTTGCTCTTTGATAATTATTACAAATGTTTATAATTATTACAAAATGTTTTGTTATTATTATTATAATCGGTAATAATAATCAAATACTTCAAAAAAAGTATTACTAAATGCATCTCACAAGTTTACCAAGAATTTTTTTTTCAGTGGACGACAGATTGGCGACAAAAATAGAGCAGATTTCGCGTTCGACAGATTCTGCTTGGTTTCTGCCGCCAACCTGCTATCAATGTACGTCAACAGGCTTTGTCGGCAAAACACGCTGCGGATACAGATGATGCCAATTTGCTAGCAATTTCTGATCGAATTTGCTGCGAACCCGCTATCGTACTTCAGACAGTTTTCTTACTGAATATATTAAAGTAAACAATGATACCAAATTATTTATTTTTGCTTGAACTTAAGTTATGATATTCCTCCTTTGTTTTAACATTGGTAAGAAGGTGTCCGCGAAATCTTGCCACGAACACATTTATCGGCGCGGTATACTCAACGAGAATTACTCGATAGAAGCGAAAGACACCCCGTTATGTAACGAGGGGCGAATCATCAAGAGAGTGAGATCGCAAGCCATAGAACTGATACTCGTAAGCGCAAGATAAATGCGGGCAGTCGTTACTATTTTTTAAATATGCATATGATTTAAGCCAGGCCCCAGGACGATCATGCCTCATACGTTTCTCAGTTTCCGGGGGAAAGAGTCCCTCGTCCGGATCGCGCATGTCGGACTTGGAACTGAGCGAAACCGACGGTGACTTCGCAATCGGGCGCATTCGTCTTGGCATATTTCCGTTTTATAAGACAAATGGATACAGCACCTCTTCCAAACGGATTAATCCTTATTCGAGCAGCAAAACAATTGTCAAAAGCGAAAAGTCACATAGAAATATAATAGTAGTTAAAACTTATTTTATATATAATTAAAGTGAAATATATTATTAATTATATTACGTATACTAATTATAATTCGCGTCTATAAATATATGTGTTTTTATACCAACCAAAGATCACGCAGAGTTTCATAAAGCTGGAACATTTATCTTGGAAAATAAGTTCGTTCTGTGAATTTTATAGCAGGTGTTGTAGACCGACGTTGCCCAGATAAGAGTTAAGAGTCTTAATTGCGAAAGAATACATTCGTTTGTTTTCGTTTCTCAATCTTGCCATTAATGTTAAGCGAAATCAATTACTCGTATTTGTATTTAATCTATCTCTTTGTTCGTCGAAACTTTTTTATGATAATGGGCGATTAAGTCGAAATGAAAAGAAAGGAGCACCCAATGGGAAAACTGCAAGCAACAATAATATACGAATGAAGGAAGGAACTGAATGAACGCGCATTAATATAAAGACTCCCAATTAAAGAGGACCAAGTTGCTAAACCGTTTCTATGCCGCGCACGCGGCGGATTTAACAGTCGTAGTATATATCGTTTTTTCGAGGTGATAAGAATCGTCAATATAAGCGATAGAGAGAATAACTCACTCAACCAACTGAATGTTAATATATCGAAGATAAAAAGAGAACAACGAAAATGTGACAAGCATTGTACACGTAAATATAAATATAATACTTATAGAGACAAGGCGCATTCATTATATATATATATAAAAAAACTATATATATATAGATGTATGTACATGTATTAATCGATCGAATCACACTGAAATTCGAGAGTCGATTCGTTTTTATTCGTTCTCGATTTAACGGCGACGACGTTTCGTATTTCGCCACCGTTTGAACGGATCTTACCAGATCAACGCGACGCTCACTGCGTGAGAGATAAGATGCATTTTCGCGCGATGTCAATACTCCCATTTGATAACGAACGACTTTCCTTAACGTAGCTAAAATTTGCTAAAATCACTTTCAACCAGCATCAACCAGTTTTATGCCGAATGTTTCCTTTCTCTCGCTTCGCGTTTCTAAAAGTATAAATACAGTCGTGACGAAACGAGAGAATTTCAAGTGATTCCGCCGATTATTACATTTATCGGGTTTATTATATTAATTAACGGAAAGGAGAGAGAAAGGGAGAGAGGGGGGGAGAAGTGAATAACTGTTGCGGTATGTTAATATGTTAAGAAGATACACGTGAAAACGTTTCGCGCACGCATCTGTGCGTGCACACACGAACTTCACGGAGAAGCAGGCATGATCACCGCTAAACCTGGCTTTTCGAAAAAAATTGAGAGAGAGAGAGAGAGAAATAGAAGAAAGAGAAAAATGCGTAAGGAAACACATAGGGTTTAGATTAGTGTGATACAAGGTACGACAAAGCAATAATTTAGTGATTGTACGATATACTTGATTAGCGAATTAGTGCTAAGTTAATGATACTTTCGAAATCTATAAATATTTACTCGATAAATCGTATAGTTTTGTAGAAACGCTGGGAAGATTGCCATTTCAGATTAACACTGTCTTGGGATCAAAGATTTAGGGGGAAAAATGGGGGAAAAAAAAGAAAAAAAAATTGGTAGTTGGAAGCGAACGGGCGGAACCGCGATATACAGTATACAGTCCTGATCAGGGATCTGCGAGGATCTTTTTCTTTCGTATCAACGGGAGACGAACAAACGGGCAACTCGGTGAACAAATAAAAAAAAAATGAACATGGGAAACAAACTGGGATTTCGAGCACGTTGTTCGCGACTTTTTCTAGGAGAACGAACTTGGAATAGTAACACTCGTTCGCGAGGTATGCGTATCTTACTGGAGGAAGAAACAGGATAGAAATAAATCGCCTTTAAATTCCGATAACAAATGCTTTGTCATTAAAAAGAAGGAGCCATCTTGTACAGGTGCCAAAATTTATGCACGCCAAAAGAAAAAGATTTGAGGAAAAAGAAAAAAAGAGACGAGGAGAAATTCACAAAACCGTTGTGTGAAACCGATTCATACCCCGAGTATTCATAATCCATATCGCAGTGCAGCTTGTATCGCTTATGGTTAACGATTTATGACATTCACTCTTATCCTGACACTTTGCTGATTACGCCATACATATAACAGAGATCGTCACTTAACGGATGAGACTGAAAGTGAAATGAATCTAAAAGTACTTTTTGTCATTTCCCCAAGATATTTTTTCTTTTTTTTTTTCTTGGAAGAACGATTCAACAATCATTGGCTACCGCGGTGTACCACGGCTTTTGTTCGCGACAATGTTATCGCGAAGACACGAAGAACGAGATCAGAAAACGAGGTTGCAGCGGCGGAAAGTTGTTTACTCCGATCTGCCTATGCCAAGCTCTTAAATGAAGAAAATACCAGAGATTTATTGCGGCTGTCGGAAACTTGTGACCGTATAAATTCGTAGCGTAAATAAAAGTGAATTTGGAGAAAACTCGCTTCTTTCGTATTCACGAAACAAGTTTATAGGATTTTTAGGGCGCGGCCAGACTATGCGCGTTTTACGCGAATATTCGTGATTCGAGCATCGTTCATCCTTGTTTATCATTTGATAAACAACAAGGATGACATGACTCGAATCACGAATATTCGCGTAAAACGCGCATAGTCTGGCCGCGCCCTTAGGTGTACGCAGCGATCCGTTAGCGTGCGATTCCGATACAAATATCGTAATTGAAGCTTACTTTTGAAAGCGAACATGAACATCAACTTATTCGACAGCCGTCACCGCTTTTAAATTTCACAAAAAACAATGAAGACATATATATATATATATAAGACATCGCAATAAGAAACATCATCTGCAGCATTAAAATATACACTGAAAAAAAATGCTGTTGCTTCAATTAAAGTGTACGTCACGGGCTGCCACAAACATAAATAGTTCATTCAATTGTATTATGATTGGACCAAATATTTAAATTATTAAAAGAATAATCTAGATATTTGGTCCAATCATAATACAATTGAATGAGCTATTTATGTTTGTGGCAGCCCGTGACGTAGACTTTAATTGAAGCAACAGCATTTTTTTTCTGTGTACATAAAGTATACATAAATGAAATGTTCTTCCAATAAAATACGCTGCGACAAAATGGCCGAAGTTTTAATAGAAGATGGAGGACAAATAGTACAGGAGTAATATTGATTTTTCAGATCATTATACAAATCTTTGTGTTCCCGATAGACATTATTCAATGGCGAAATATGCAGAAACGTATAAAATTAGCTGATATGTTATTTATGGCAATCGCTACTTATCGAAAGCCGATAAATCCAACAATTAGATGCAAAATCAGCGAGATAATACTCCCTTATAGTATCAAAATTGATATTGCGATTCGGTATGTACAACTTTTTCTCAAACCGACTACAATGCGTGTGTAAACTCGGCGGACTACCACTAATGTCCATTTCTACCAGTGTAGATTAACTTTAATCTCGGTTTAATCTACTCTTTATCTCTTTCTCATTCTTAGAGCTAGAAAAAGATAAAAAGCAAGTTAAACGGAGATTAAAGTTAATCTACATTGGTGGAAATGGACGTAAATAATTCACGCGTGTGAAGAATAAAGGTGATAAAGGTGAATTTGCCAATTTTGGAACAATGTAACACCAAACTTCAACTAGAAATATTGTACACGTCGCGCGTACTTTTTAATGTCAAACCAAACTTTGTTAGTCATTTATAACGTCGTGTCGTTGCGCGCATCTGTACACCTACACCGCCGATACCTATAAATAGGATTAACACAGGAACGATTATCCTTCGAAGAAAGAATACTGTACTCAACGTCTCCGAGTAGTTTTTTTCGCAGATTCAGTACCTATTACGAGCAAGATCGATTTCAGCGTCATATCGAGATGGATTCGATCTGTCTGAAAGAAAATAGCCGCACACGATCGTATCTCAAACAACACAAGTGTCTTTAAAAAATGCTCTAATCTTTTCTCAGGCACTTCAGAAAGTTCCTTGAAACTTCGTGTTGTTTGGGATACTACGGGTATGTACTAATGCATGTGTGTGTGTGTGTGTGAATACTGTGAATGTATGTATTTGTTAGTGGCGATTAAACTTTGCTAAAACTTTCGAACTGATGATCGTCATACATGCGGTTTTTCGTGCATCAGGTGCTGAATCGAGCGTAACGCGGGAGATTGCGAAAAAATGACTCGCTCGGGCTTTAGGAGTGTAGGATAAAGTGTTTTACGGGCGACGACAAACACGTTCACGACCAACATACGTGTGAACCACGAATAAAATAGCGGCGGATACCTTTTACAAATTTTTCGTAGCGCAAGCCGCGGCACTCCGTCGCCGCGACATCGACGAAAGCAATTTTACATAATATTTACAGCGGTGTGCGATAAACAGCACACGTCACACATAAATTAATTCGTACCCAGTAATGTAATGCAAAAGCCGATCGTGTTACTGACATGTTTCTTATCAATAAACTAAACCTTAAATATGGATTATGTATATTGGACCATTTTTATTCCACCCCGCATATTTTTCTAATTCCCGCATTTATCCTTTGAGAACATACGGCCCTTCTTCAGGGAAATGTGAAAACCAATAAATATGCAAACTTAAAGATCAAGTAAATATTGAGTAAATGTTGAGTTTGTAAACGTCATTCTTTCAAATATCTTATGCCTGCCCTTAAGTCCAAAAAAACACGAAAAAAAGGTGATAATATAATGTCGAACAAAAAAAATGTCTAATAATCATCTAAAAATTAACCAAGTATCCGCTGTTTTATTAACATAATACAAGAGATCTTGAGATTTCCAAGTTTCGCGAGTATTATTTTGTATAGTTATTCCCAGTTGACGAAGGTGAAAGCGAATCTGAGATGGAAAAAATCAGACTACAATTTGAATTTAATTATATGAAAACATTACAAGAGTGGCACACGCTAAATATGACAACTTTATCGCGTATATGATCATGACAGCTGATGCAGCTGAAAATATACTGTTGAACAACCGTAAACTTATTATAATTGTGTATTTCGAACTATAATACAAAGCATTCGTGAGACTAAAATATTACAATTACAGTCGTTGCTGCGGCTGTTTATCGCCGGAGGCCGCTTCGGAAGGCTGCGTTTCTCCCTCTTTGTCCTTCTTGTCACTGTCCTTGGAAGATTCCCCCTTTTGCACGTTCCATTCCTTCAAACCTTCCGGCAACGTAGTATCCTCCTCGAAGGAGCCCGTGCCTTCGACAAATTCTTCGTAGGTGGATTTTTCACGGAAAGGTCGAGGTCCGAGTAATTCGATCATATCATCTCTACTTAAAACCTCCTGCTTCAACAGTCGCTCAGCGATCTGAAATTAAACGAAATTATTTTGATCTTCATTTTGACGAAGCTATTTAAATAGGCGATATAATCATTATTACCTTAATTACGTCTCCTTTATGTTCATTCAAAAGAGCTAGCGTTCGCTTATGTGCCCTATCGATCAACTCTCGAGCCTCACTGTCGATAAGTTGCGCGGTATGTTCCGAATACGGCTTGTCAAAGACCATCTCTCCTGAGCTCGGCATTTCAAAACTAACATTCCCAACCTTCTCATTCATACCGTATTGCGTAATTTGTGCATACGCAACTTTTGTAACCTTAAAAAACAACAGGAAACAACCCAATGAAAAGAAATACATATATATCGAAATATAGAAGAGCAAGAATATTGTGCTGAATGGCTCAGTGTTAAACAAGTTGCTTGTCAAATAAAAGATCTAGTTCTCGGAATTGCCACCACACTATACAACACTAATGTCTTATTGCTTTTATAGTTACTCATGACGATACCTTCTGTAAATCATCCTGAGCGCCTGTAGTTATGCGGCTGAAAAAGATTTCTTCCGATGCTCGTCCACCGAGCATCATGCACATTCGATCGAATAATTGTTCCTTTGTATAAAGATACAACTCACGTGGCAAATACTGGGCGTATCCTAATCCTTTACCGCGTGGAATAATGGACACCTAAGGGAGATAATACAAGCTTGACAATACCGAAAAATCGTACTATTCATCATAAATAGATAAATATAACCTTCAGAAGTGGATCTGCATGCTCTAAAAACCAACCAGTTATCGCATGACCAGCCTCATGGTATGCGACCGTCTTTTTCTCTTCCGGTTGTAATACTTGGGTCTTCTTCTCCAAGCCAGCAACTACTCTCTCAATAGCTTGCTCGAAGTTTTTAAGATGAATGTTATCATTCAAGTCTCTTGCCGCAATTAGAGCCGCTTCGTTGCAAACGTTTGCAATATCAGCTCCTAAAAAAATTTGTATACGATATTATGATGGATTTTATTTGATTTTCATTAGATGAAAAATATTATATTATTTACTCTTATATTTATTCAAAATTCAATATGTACCTGTAAATCCAGGGGTCAAGGAAGCCATCTTTCTTGCTAATTCATCCTTATCTAATTTCGTTTTCAAAGGAACTAAATGCACTTTGAAAATGGACGCTCGTCCTTTGATATCCGGAGCAGGAACAAATATTTGTCTATCGAATCTGCCAGGTCTTAATAATGCTTTGTCTAAAATGTCTACCCTATTAGTTGCCGCTAATACGACCACATTAGTCGTCGTATTAAATCCTTTAAAAAAAATTGAGTAAAAACATTAAAAATTATTCAGCAATTTTCGGTCTTTTCGCATTTAAAACTACGACGTACCGTCCATTTCTACCAAGAGCTGATTCAATGTATTTTCTTGCTCAGAATGTCCTCCAAAATTCCGACCTCCTCTCTTTCGCCCAACTGCATCAATTTCATCGATAAATAATATACATGGCGCGTGTTTTCGCGCCATAGCGAACATATCGCGCACTCTAGAAGGACCGACACCCACAAACATCTCCAAGAATTCCGAACCTGATACTGTAATAAAGGGTACATTCGCTTCACCAGCTGTAGCTTTAGCTAATAAAGTTTTACCGGTGCCAGGGGGCCCTATAAAAAGAAATATGGCATGTATCACGTATGACATCTTGAAGAGTCGATCGATATATTTTAATTAGGATTGTTATTTTTAACAACTTCAAAGATTCGAAGTTTTGAATCTTCGAAGTTGTCAAAATTAACAACTTTAATTTTAATTAGAATTGTATCGAAAAGTGCAATCCACTATCCACTGAATATTATATATTTTATACAACTTTACATACTTAATATAAACTTTAGTTACCTGTTAGCATAGCGCCTTTTGGAATCTTAGCTCCAAGGTCTATATATTGTTGCGGATTCTTCAGGAAATTTACAAACTCCATGATTTCGATTTTAGCTTCTTCACATCCAGCTACATCTCTAGTATATTGAGCAATATAAGATTTACTAATCACGTTGCATACGTGTTAAATATATAAAAAATGTTTATAAGTATTAATTATTAAGTTAAATGTAACAAAATATATGTATTACTTACTTGAATCGTACACCAATATCTTTTGAATTTATTAGTTTTGCAGTTGATTCCATTACTTGACCGAAAAGTCCACCTCTTTTACCCCCTTTACCAGACATTACTTCTGCAGATCTTCGTATTAAGAAAATGAGGAATCCTAAAATATATTTTAATGGCAGCTACAATACATATATACATATAAAAATAATGAGAGCTGTTTTGCTGTCATAATAATTAACAAAATTAATAATCAATTGCTTACCCCACATAATAATGTACGGTATATATGACAGAACATTTGCACCTTCTACTTCATTTTTATAAATCACTGGAATATAATTCTCAGGTCCCATGTTTAATTCTATTTGTGCATTTTCTAAATTCCTTTCAAAAGTATCAGTACTTCCAATATTAAACCACAATGCATCCTATAAAAAATATTAACAAGGTAAAAATATTAACACAAGTTTCCATATGAAATTCAAAAAGTAAACCCTACCGCTGATCTTGTAATTAAGGAGAACTTACATAACCATCAACAGTGTATCCAGATAAGAGCTTTACACGCACCCACTTCTTATTTATTACTTCTAATTTTTCGACAAGACCTTTATTTAGATAACTGAAAAACAAAGATGTAACTTATAATTATGAATGATTATAAGCAAGAAAATTTCAATTATTTCCGATTTATAAACAATACACACAAAGACTATAAGACGAGACCAAAGATTAATAAACGTTAATATTTGAAATATAAACAAAATGAATACATGTCAAAGTATAAGCTGTCAAGATATTTTTGATTCTACGATGTGGTAATAATACAAAAAATTCAATAAACGAAATAAAAAAGTGAATACTTCAAAAACAATTAATTTGCAAACCTATCACAAGAACTTCTTTATTGCTTTTATAAGTTACCTAATTACATTTTAACTTGTAGCTCTAGAACAACCTGCATTACTTTGTTACTTCATATTGATGCTGTTAATATAAATGGAATTTCTAAGAATGAAATTTACTCACTTGTATATAAATTCTCTCCATGTGATCTCTTTCAGATTAAAGTCCTGCGCAAGTAGCCATCCAATCACACCACTTACTCCAAGTGCAACCAAAATCATATATGTTTTTTCCTTATCACCACCTTCAAGCGATTTACTTCCTTGCGAGCTTCCCATCTTAAATGTCCACTCAAAACCTGACTTGGAACCAGACGACGATGAAGAAGTGGATGAAGATGAAGATGCAGGTTTTTTTGTATCAGCTTTTTTACTTGTTTCTTCTGCTTTTTTACTTGTTTCTTCTGCTTTTTGGGGAGCATTTTTACCATTTTTACCATTTTTACCATTACCTGTAACGCAGTTTCTATAGAAGTTCTATACAATTTGCCGTAAGAATAAAAAAAAGATGAATGAAAATCGCAAGGAGATGTAAACCTGCTTTGAAGAACTTTTCGAATCCTTTGGGTGGCTCTTTACAAAATAATCTCCACTTCTGCTGTACCTGCTCGATGGCAGATAGAGTTGTGCTATTTTTAAGTAGCGATAAGTGTCGTCTCAGCTGAAAGAATATATCTTAGCTTAATTAGGATTACCAGACATACCTTTTTGAAGAGTATATGCACCCTTTTTGAATCATAAAAAAGAGTACAGATACTTTTGATCTTTTCTTACTTTTTCCGTAAAAACGTACTCTATACTCTTTTGATAAAATTCGAGAGTAAATGTTTTTAATTACAATGCAATAATAAATATAGATAAATAAATTTCTTTTGTGAGATTACCAACATTTATGGCATTAATAAAAATTTATTAATAACAGCTATAATTTAGCGTCAAATTTTACTTCAGCCCCCTCTCCCCTCCCCTCCCTTAATTGATGTACTCTTCTTCTGGTTAAGCAATCTGGTCACTCTAAGCTTAAAATCTATTATCTTAAGCTATTATCCTAATGACAGAAGGTGTAAGAAATGACAAGAATTATGTCATTATTTTTGTTATTTCAATTACGTGATTTCGTCACGAAAATTGCAAGTAACCGTCGCGAAGCTGACGTAAACCACGTGTTACATTGCGACTGCCGGCATATCGTGACACAGACGAATGTAAATGACGGGTACACGAAAGTGTGTCCTTTTCGGAAAAATATGCCACGTGATGTATACTTAGAAAACGAACCATAGCTGCGGCGAGGTGTGACGAACGCACCGGTTGCGAGCGATTGCACAACGGAACATCTGCGGCTAACACGCGAGTAACCGCGGGTTATCGGCCGTCATAATGACGTACGGCGCGATCATTCTCGCGCGAGAACGTCCTGGCGGCCGTTCTGACTTCTGGCGCGACGCGTTATATCACGAGTACGCGGAGGCGAATAGGTTATGGTACCTGAAACGTGTCGAAATAACCTTTCTGTACGGACTGCCGGACCAGCCTCTCCAGCCTGCTGGCCGATAAGAGCAGTTGATTCGCCATACTTGGTGCAATTATCGTGCGCGGGTCTCTCGGGATTCGTGATCTCCTGTTTATTCTTAATCTCTTTTTTTCCTTCGCTGAATCTCGAGGCGCGACGCACTACCGGCCGCGGGCGACCATCTCAACTATCGCGGATCGCCGATGAGGCAGCACCCCGGCCCGCGAAGAGCGACGGATTGGCTCCGGGCGGTGCCGCCGGTGTTGTCGTCATCGATGGCCGGTCGAACCCCCGCGAAGATATCCACTCCTGGACCTCTCCGTCCGCTTTAACTTCCTCGCGAACCTGTAATGCAGGATTCACACTGCTTCCGACATCCGACATACGATGATCCGATATCCAATAGCAGAATTTATCTCCTAGAGAAAAAAATTTCGTCAACTAGAAACCCTAGGAAGCGAATTCTTTTATTGGCTATCGTATCATCGCACGTCGGATGTCGGAAGTAGTGTGAATCCTGCATAAGAAGTTATGCTGGATTCACACTGCATCCGACGTCCGACGTACGACGTCCGATATCCAATAGGAGAGTTTGTTTTCTAGAGACTTTAACTAGCGATATTAAAGTCTCTAGAAAACAAACTCTCCTATTGGATATCGGACGTCGTACATCGGACGTCGGATGCAGTGTGAATCCAGCATTAGCCCCCCAACTTTTAAAATTAATTTATTTCGATAGTTGTGCTGAATTGTGCTAGGTTTGTGCTACATTGTGCTAGAATATTAAAACTGTAATATAAAAAAATACGTTAAAAAATGGAAAAAACGATTTTTTGGATCAGCCCCCCATTTTCTGACCTAAAAAATCGTTTTTTTCCATTTTTAGATGTATTTTTTATATTACGGTTTTAATATTCTAGCACAATTCAGCACAACTCTATCGAAATAAGTTATAATTTTAAAAGTAGGGGGCTAACTTCGTACAGGTTCCTCGCGATTGTTTCTTGGCCAAATTTGAAAATTGGAAGATTTACTATCTGCTCGTTTCAATTCCCATTTTCAGCGGGACGTAGATATTTAGAAATTAATATCCACAAAAGTTGTTACGTGACTTATTTCGGTTCACGTGAGTAGTATAGTCATTATTATTTTCCCGTCTTTTAGCACTCTCGAGTTTTAAGAAGTTTTCTTTTCGTCAGTTGAGGAGAATTAGAACGTGAATTATACCGCTTATATTTGTTTAAAATACATAGGAATGCTTTGATAATAATGATCCTTTAATAAAATGAAATATATATA